>PPMH03000067.1:0-23584 GCA_003707945.3 Taiozyma bovis | reverse complement strand
TGGTTCTTGTTGCTCAGAGCGAGGGACAGCAAAGAGTGGTGGTCTATCTTCTTCCATGTTGAGTCTTGTGTGTTTGTGTGTTTGTGTGTTTAGGTCAATGTTGGGTATTTGAGAGTTGGTTTGATTTCTTATTAGGCTCATGTTTTTGTGCCAATTAAGGTTTTCGCGACTGTCAACAGTCGTCATTGACTTCCGACCAATTCACATGACTTCCGACCGATTTCCACCAATGCTTATGTAATCGGAGTTATCAAAAAAGACTCCACAGAAATTGATGATTCACTCTGGAACATTAAAACTGTGGAAGATTTCGCCTTTTGGTCCTAACAGCGTCCATATTCTCGGTTTTTCCAGCACATCCAGTCCGATAGTACCTTTATTGTGCGAACTCTAGCTTTTCAAGTGTCCAAATCACACGGTTTAAGGTTATCTAGCAACAGAGAACAAAAGAGAGTTGAATCATGTCAGCACCGAGACCAAAGCCATGGGAGGCCTCCTCGGGAACGTCGTCCGCTGTTGCTTCTGGCCAGACATCAGATATCCCCTCTCAATCATATCAGCAGAGCTCGATTCCGTCCGTGAGCTCTCCAGAGCCTGTGCTTCCTGAGCGTCCTACCTCATTGTCCAATGGTATATCATCTTCGTCTTCATATCCTTATGACTCCACCTCTGGGCTGGGCTCTGGACTGGGCTCTGGCCTGGGTGGCTATGGCTCTAGCATGTACGGCTCAGGGATGTATGGCTCAGGGATGGGTGGTGTTGGCGGTTACTCACGTTATGGTTCCGGGATGTATGGCTCAGGCATGGGAGGGATGTATGGTGGTTATGGTGGTATGTATGGTGGGTATGGTGGTGGTATGTACGGTGGTGGCATGTACGGTAACGGTGGGATGTATGGGAATGGGCAATCCGGTGAAGGTGGGTTTGCTGAGAGCACACAGGCCACGTTCCAATTGATTGAGAGTATAATTGGTGCCTTTGGAGGTGTTGCCCAGATGCTTGAGGCTACCTACATGGCTACCCATTCCTCGTTCTTTACGATGATCTCCGTTGCTGAACAATTTGGCCATTTGAAAAACGCATTGGGTTCCTTCCTGGGGATCTTTGCCCTGATCAAATACGTTAAGAAGATATTGGCCAAGATAACGGGCAAGAATTTAAACTATCTAAAGATAGATGCTAAAGAATTCGCCAAATTCGAAGCTAAATCCAATGGAGCAGCGCAGGATAAACCATCCAGAAAGAGACTTTCATTGAAACCACTATTGATCTTCCTAGCCATGGTCATTGGTACACCATATCTATTGAAAAAACTAGTATTCTACCTTGCAAAACAAAGAAACATACCACTACCAAACCAGTTCGCCCAGCCTGGTCTACCTCAGGGACCTCAGGGCCAGGGCCAAACACAGGAACAAATGGACATTTCCAAGATTGAATTTGGCCGTGCTTTGTATGATTTTGTGCCTGAGAATAGACAAGTTGAATTGGAATTGAAGACAGGTGACCTAGTCGCCATCCTATCAAAACTTGACCCAATGGGTAGGGAATCCAAATGGTGGAGGGTGAGGTCGAGAGATGGCAAAACGGGCTACATACCTGGGAATTACGTGGAAATTATCCAGAGAAAGGAGAGACAGAATAGTATTGAGAATAATGTTTAATGAAATTTCATCACTTCAAGCGCCGTCTTTTTTTAACTGGGAGTGTAGTTAGAAAGTACTTGATTAATATCAAATCTCCATCTAGACATGTCGGGAGTCTTTTAAACTTCTCCATCCAGGCCTGAGGGTCAATAAGATTCATTAAATATTTAGCATTGTACATTAAAAAATTGTCCATATGTACATGGGTGCCTCCAAACCAGCGGAATTCCCATATATGTGTGTATGTAGAGACATACTGTTTTATATTAGCACATCAACACCTTCGACGATGTTAAAACCTCTTCTTATCTTAACCCTTTGATTCTTACTCTCCACCAATCTCTTGATTAACTTCTTCTGCTTAGTGATGTTGTTGTATAATAGGGACTTCTCGGAACTTAGCATGCTGTTGTCCGATTTTAGTTGTCTTATCGTTATGAGCAAGTCGTTGACTAATTCTTCTGTATGTGATTGTTGGGATGTCGATGGGAGTTTTGGAGTGGATGATAACTTTGGTGTTGATGTGAGTCTTGGGGTGCAGACAGGCGTTACGGTAGTCTTCGCCTTGCTGTTGTCCTCAAAAAGATCGTGATGGGACGAGTTTGGCGTGGTTGATGCCGAGGTCATTGAACTGTTATTCATGTTCCCGAATTGGGTATCTAATTCATTTTGCAAATCTTGACATTCTTCTTTAAGGACATTGATCTCACGATCCTTCTTATCTTGAGCAGTCTTGTGTAGGATCTTCAACTTTGCAATTTCTTGAGCCATGGATTCGATTTGAAGCTCTAATTTTTCATTCTCACGGTGTGATTCTTTCAATTCTTCAGCCTTTAAATCAATTTCTTGTCTTAGGTATAAAGAATCGGATTCCATAATACCAACTTCCTGAGAATCACGTTCTTTATGCTCTTTCATTTGTTGTCTCAAGTCGTTTCTCAATAGCTCATTCTCATCGATTAACACCTCATTCAAGTCTTTGAACTCTTGGAATTTCTCTAACTCACCAACTAGATTCTCATTCTCTGCTTCGAGGAACTTTAGTCTTTCCATGGCGACATTCCATTCACTTTGACTCAATGTTGGCGATTCGGTGAAGTTCGAGAACTTGTCATATGAGTTCTCATTGTTGGAAGACGTGTTTGAATATCTCTGTTTCTCGATCAGCTCCGGAGTTGAAGACCAATGGCCCTGTGGCAGGACATGCGAAGGAGGCTGTTTGAAATTTTGGTGACGTTGGGGAGGAGGCAAGTTCAAAGACAAAGAGGAACTGTTGGTAGCAGCTCGGTTATGTGAGTTTGGAGGTGCAAAGTCCTGATAAAAGTTTGAATTATGGCTGGGAGTTTGTGAACTGAAGGAGAGTTGAGAGGTTCTGTGGTGGAGCTTGTGCTGCTGTTTCTTGTTGAACTGCTGGAAAGTCTTCTGAGTCTGGGTCTTGTGGGACTTTTTGACACCCAGGACAGACAGCGAAGTGTGGTTCAGGCCGTCGTTACGACGCGTGTCAAGCGGGATGAACTCGTCGTGGAAGGAAGCTTGGTGGACGGAAGTCATAGCTTTGAGTGCTCTCTTGGGGCTATTTTGTTTGCAGGTTTGTGGAGGGCTCTTGAGGCTTTTAGGAAAACAGTGGTGGGCACAGGGAGAACAGACACGACGTTTAGAGGAGAACGAAATGAAAGAGAATCTTTGATGTTCATGAAGGTACAATTTCTTGAATTTTGATGACCCGCGAATTTCCCAATTGGGATAAAATGTGACATTTTACGACCGCGTCTGTGCATGATGATACATATGGATATATACAATTGCATATCCCTGCATTTCGTTGCATATCACCATAATATAAACTCTTCTTTGTCTAAAAAAATACGCCGCCATTCACGGAATTCAACCAGGTGGAAGATCTTTCACAGATGGTGTCGAAACTTTCGTTGGTCCCATTTTCCAAATAACAGCAGACACGTTAATGAAAAATGATTACAAGATTCACCTTGTTTTTGGTGAACTTTTTACACAAAATGAAATGTTATTATTATTAGTAGTAGCTGCTGCTGTGGAACAGATATGCTAAAGTTTCTTCGGTATGAGATCCAGGTCATTATCCATGTCAGTATCGACTTGTTCTCAGTTGTCTTCTGTTTTGAATCTGGGCTTTGTTCTTGGATTGGATTCTGCTGGATGTTCTGTAGTTGGTGTTTTTTAGATTGATGGCATTGGCCTTATCCTCAGCATCTTCAAATGCCTCTTCTGATTCATTCTCTGATTCTCCCAAATATTCAATCTCGTCTGATTCTTCATCTGAACCTTCATCTCCGCCATCGTCGGGTACAATAAACTCAATCCCATCCTCGGCATCTTCAAATTCATCGCGATCGTCACTTTCAATGTCACCATTGACATTTACAGCTCTTACGTGACCATTCATCTCTAGCTCACCTTCGTCATCATCATCAACAACAATCAATTTCCTCTTTATCAATCTACGTTCTCTGTCAAGTGGCATACCTGGGAAACAAACGTTATAGTGCTCAAATTCGTCAATCTCATCTTCATCAATGTCACTTTCATTTTCCTTGATTTCATCTAATGTCGCAATTTCAATTTCTCTGGAATCATTCAAATCATCTTGCAAAAACTTACTCAAGATCTCAATATTGTCTTTCAATGGATCAATCTTCTTAATAATTGAATCGCTGTTATCCTTGATGATAGTTTCAACGTTGTTGATGTTTGATACTTGATTGATACCACAAGAAGGACCAAATATTAATGGTTTCCATAGCAATGAATCTGGATTCAGTTGAACATAACCTTTAGCTTCCCAATTAGCAATCACTGAATCAATCTTCAAAATATTGATCTGAATGGCATATTTACCAGTCTGTGGATCCCTAAGTAACCCATCAATCTGTTCTAAACCAACAATCACATCAGATGGAGTCATGCCTGTTAAATTAGACAATTGTTGAATGGAGACTTTAAAACCTGGAGATGATGTTTGTAATGACTTTAAAACATATGATATCTTGATCTTCCAATAATTTCTGTAGGATAATAAACCCAAGTCACTCAATGGCTTCTCCGGTGTACCCTGTTTGAATTCTCTTCTTGATAACAGGTAAGAAAAGTCCATCAATAGATTACCATAACCTTTCCTTTGATAAATTGGTAAAGTCAAGATACAACTGACATTATAATTTGTAGAATTCAATTTTTCTTTGGAGAAATAACCAACAAAATGATGTACTTTGGTAACTGGATCACGTTCAGTAAGGACATAAAACATAAATGGTTCAACATCATAATATAAGGTCTTTGAATTTAAAAACAATTTGGCTAATAGACATAAATTTTGACAATAAATGACTTTTTTTCTACCATCAATCTCAAATATTGAATTATCACCTTCTCTGTAGATTTCATCACCTGGTGGATGGTAAAGGTCACATTTCAACTTATGTCGATGCAAGATGAATTTGGAACTCATATACTTCAAGCAATGCTCGCATATGTATAACATGGTGTTTCGACTGTATTCTTCAGGATAAGGAGCTGTATACCAAGTCGCTATCTCATAATCACGTATCTGAATGTATTTGATCATTGAAGTGGATTGATATGTAGAGTCTTCAAGAGCAGACTGATTGAGAAGAATGGAATTGTTTCGTAGTCTCTCAGGTTCTGATTTCTTCAATAATTTCTTGAATAGGATCCTATCTTTCTTTGTTGGAAATGTCTTGTTATTAAGGGAGTCTGTCTTGGATAGTGCACCACGGTATGGTGTCTCGTCTTCGTAATCATATTCGTTGTTCTCATTGTCTTCATCATTAACATTAAAATCGTCATTCTCATTGTCTTGAATATCTATGCTCTCACCTTTCCGCAACGGTGATGGGGATCTGAATTGATGGAACTTTCTTCTAGGGTATTGAATCTTGATCTTGAATGCACTAGATGTCTTGCTTATTCGGACATTAGGATTTGTATTTTCAAATTTCAATGGTTCATTACTCTTTGATCTTGATCTAGATTCAACTTCAAGTTTGGCAAAGTAGTCAACATGGTTATCTCTCTTTCTCAGGCTTCTTGGCGTGTGGCGATTACCATTGCCATTGCCATTACCATTGCCGTTACTATTTCCATTACCATCCTCGTTCTCCAACTCTTCCAGAGCCCTGGCATGGACCTGATCATAATCCAAGTTATCTGGGATCTTCAAGCTTCTCAGAATGGCGTTCTTCCTCCTCTCGATCAGCAGCCTCTGCTCTTCAGGAGAAGGCTCCCTCTTGTGCTTGGACGGCGTCGACGAGGGCACTTTGCTGGCTCTTCGTATGTCGGTCATATCATTTGTCTGTGTCTATGCTTATTGCAAGAGTCGCGCGTAGTGCTGATTCGAGTTTGGTTTGGAGCTGTGCAAAGGTGTGTCGATATGGACGGGTTTTTTTTTCAATGCAATTGAGTGTGGTGACAGGCAGTATACCCGGGTGCTAGCTATGTGCAATCTGAATGGGAGAAACGGGGCAGAAATGGAACTTTGAAGTGTCTGTTTTGGTTGATTTGGTTGATTTTGTAGGTTTTTCCTGATTTTTCCATTATTACTGATTAATTCTTACGTAAGCAGAATGTCACTGATAAATTGTAATGACATTGATAAAGAAATGTGTGCTTAAATCTGGGTGAAGGAACTTATTAAGACATTAAGCATATAGCGAGCCTCATTAATGCTGGTTTCCGTGACTTAAGTTTTGGCTTTTCCACCTTTTTAAATAAACAGTCATCATAATTCATATATTCATCACGTGCCATTCACGTGAATGTCACGTTTTTGAATTGTTTTTTTTGTTTTTTTTGATTTTCCGCGAAATTTTTGTTCTTTGTCAGAAAAAAAAAAAAAATTTGGTGAAAAAAACATCTAGAAACTTCTGTTTAATAGAGAAATCAGCTTTTTAATTAAGAGAGAAATCCGCTCAAAAGGTTTTGTTTTTTCATTATCACTAAACCTCACTGTTCCCAGTCCCAGCTGCTGTTCTCCCCCTCTCCAAAAGACGACTGTGGCTAATTTCGTGTGCTTGTTCCCCTAATCAAAGACTCGACACTCTCTGATTTCTAATATTGAGAAGGCAAAATAGATAACGAACATACTAAGATGGTTAAAGACACCAAATTCTACGATCTGTTGAACGTTCAACCAAACGCCACTGAGGCAGAAATCAAGAAAGGTTACAGAAAGGCTGCCTTGAAGTATCATCCAGATAAGAACCCAACTGAAGAAGGTGCTGAGAAATTCAAAGAAATCTCCACTGCTTACGAAGCTCTATCAGACCCACAAAAGAGAGAAATTTATGACACCTATGGTGAGGAAGGTCTTTCTGGCGGTGGCCCAGGTGGTATGGGAGGTATGGGTGGTGATGACATCTTCTCCCAATTCTTTGGTGGTGGTATGTTTGGTGGTGGCCAAGGCCCAAGAGGTCCACAAAAAGGTGCTGATATCAAACATTCCATCGGTGCCACTTTGGAAGAACTATATAAAGGTAGAACCGCTAAGTTGGCTCTAAACAAGACCATTCTATGTAAGTCCTGTGAAGGTCGTGGTGGTAAAGAAGGTGCTGTTAAACAATGTTCCACTTGTGGTGGTAGAGGTATTAGATTCGTCACTAGACAAGCTGGTCCAATGATTCAAAGATTCCAAACCCAGTGTGATGTCTGTAACGGTACTGGTGACATTGTCGATCCAAAGGACAGATGTACCTCATGTAACGGTAAGAAGACCGCTTCAGAAAGAAAGATTTTACAAGTCCATGTTGAACCAGGTATGAAAAATGGTCAAAGAATCGTATTCAAAGGTGAAGGTGACCAAGAACCAAACATCATCCCAGGTGATGTTATCTTTGTCGTTGAAGAAAAACCTCATCCATTGTTCAAGAGAAAAGGTGATGATTTGATTTATGAAGCTGAAATTGATCTATTAACTGCCCTTGCTGGTGGTGAATTCTACGTTAAGCACGTCAATGGTGAATTCCTAAAGATCACCATCATCCCTGGTGAAGTCATCTCTCCAGGTCAAGTCAAAGTTGTCGAAGGTAAAGGTATGCCAATCTACAAATTAGGTGGCTATGGTAATTTGTTTATTAAATTCAGTATCAAATTCCCAACTGAAAACTTTACAACCGAGGCTAACTTGAAGAAATTGGAAGAAATCTTACCAGCCAGAAGAAAAGAGAATGTTCCAAAGGATGCCCATGTTGACGATGTGACTTTAGTCAACTACAATGAGGCTAAACATGAACAACAAAGAAGAAGGGCTTATAACAATTACGACGAAGATTCCGAGGATGAAGGTGGTGCTGGTCCTGGTGTTCAATGTGCTTCTCAATAGATATATATAAACCGATTGATTAATCGCTTGTCATTTTCTTCCTCGTTTTTCCATTCTTATGTTGAGTCGTTTAGTTTGTTTAATATGAGGCACTGGTTTTTAATAGCTTGCATGTTTTTTTTTAAATATTAATTGTTCAAAAGGATATCAGTGTATTCATATCAATCATTCAATATTCATCGTTGTAGTATAGCTTGTATGTCTATCCAGTTGATCATAAATATGATTCGTTAGGAGTATGATATTCTTGATTTTGGATTGATATTGATGATCTTTACTAGTATAATTATGTCATGATATAACAAATATAGAAGCTCGAACAGCAAATCACAATGTATGATCCTTTTTTCTAGCAAGTAATATGACTATAAGTAAAGCGAATAGAAACACAAACAAATATAATGCAACGGGTCATAAGAGGATCATTTTGGAGGATTGTTAGGCGTCGTTATCAAAAAGCTAACGTCGCCTCTTTTCCTCGTTGGACTACCATCGTTCAAGTTGTTAAAGTTTGGCTGATTTGGTGTAGGATGTTGTACAAATTGTTGTGGGCTTTGAAATGGTTGTGGTTGTGATTCTGATCGTTGTTGTGGTGACAGATACATATGTTCTGCCCCCAAAGGAGGAGGAGGAGGGCCCGGTTTAGGGAACTGATAAGATGGAATAGCTTGGTAGTACACTGGTGGGCCCTGTGGAGTAGATTGTGCAGGGGGTGGAGGCGGTAGAGGCGGTGGATGTGGCGGCACAAGTTGACCTTGTTCTGGATATTGGTAATACATCGGTGTTGGGATTTCTCTGGCAGGGATGGGGTATGGAGATCTTGATACTTGTTGAGGTGGATATTGAAGAAGAGTGCGTACCTGATGTAGTGGTGGTGGAGGTGGTCTATGAAGATGTTGGTGTGTCAGTTTTTGTTGTTGTTCAGTATGTATCTGGTTTTCATAGATGGATCTTAAATGAGAGACATTTGCCTCGGATTGGTTTCTTCTATGATTCTTCATAGGACTGAAGCGGCCCGGTGTTCTAGGTTGTGGTGGTTTTGGATGTTGTTGTGGAGTGGCTTGTAATGGTGGTCTTGGAGAATCCTGTTTTGCCTCATCTAGGGGTTTCCTCTTTCTTTCAATGTCTCTATTAGGGGTGGATAGTAATTGTGGATCAGTAGTGACACCATCAGGTCTTTGCCAATGATGGAATTGGAATTGTGTCTGTTGTGGGATATTGACTTTGAACACTGATGTAGAAGTATGATGACCTCTAGAATTGCTCTTTGATTTGAACTCTTCCTTTAATGAGTCTATTCTTGCATCTTTGGATTCTTCAACAGGAAGGAACACATAAGGTATCAAATGAGGAGGGATTTGGGATTCAACAGCAGTCTTGACCAATTGCATAGAAGTCTCGACAGACTTGAGACGTAGTTGTTCTCTCTTTGTCCTCTCCATCTCTGCTTTGAGGAGCAATGCAGACGACAGGACATCATTTGAGTATGGCGATTCTTTGATAGATATTCCCAATACCTGGAGAAGGAGTTCCAAAGCAGTCTTCGGTTCTGAACTTATCACAGGCTCTCTGGACTCCGCATAGTCTTGGTCCTGGTCTCGGTTCCGGTCTTTCAGGGGAATCTCTTTAGGCGCATCTTCCACGATGGAGGTGATGTTTACGTTTGGCTTGTCCTCTGGCTTGTCCTCTGGCTTGTCCTCTGGCTTGTCCTCTGGCTTGTCCTCTGGCTTGTCAGTGGAGACTAACGTGGGTATTTCTGAGGGCTGTGGGTTTGTGATACTGGAGAGGTCGAAGGATTTGTGTCTCTTGTGGGCTCTGTAGGTGGATTCTGATTTATCGAGTTCCTGTTGCCTGTCGGAAGGGTCAGTGCTCATTGTGAGAGAGGGTTGGGAAGGGAAGAAGAGACGGTGGGACGGTGGGACGGTGGGCCTAAGGGTACCCAGCGATAAAGTAGGGAAACGGGCGGCAGTGGCGGCACTGCTGGGTGGAGAGTCCCCGGAGCAGTTTTATGATGGTTGCTGAAAACAAGGACTGAATTTTGGGGGTTAATTGGAGACAATTTATTATCATTTCTTTAATTTTGTTGATGTTTTCATTTTAAGCGAGATCTGAGATAAAATAGTGAGATAATAATAAAAGTTGGTGGTTGCTTTGGACAGTTAATGGACACTGTCATCGTCTTCGTGCTTTGATTGTGACACGTGACAGGTAAACATTTTGTAGTTTCCCTTAACTTTCTGCTTTCCTCACTAACTGCTATAATAGTGGCCCATTCCTAAATGTCTCTTAATTAATATAAACAGTTAATTTTTCCAAAACCTTGATCCTTAACAACAAAGCAACTAAATTTCCACAATGTCCACAGAGCGCCAGAAAGTCGCCTTGGTTACCGGTGGCTCCTCCGGTATCGGCTATGCTGTCTCCAAAGAATTGGCCCAAAAGGGTTGGAAGGTTTACGCAGCTGCTAGAAGAGTTGAACCTATGAATACTTTGAAACAATACGGTGTTATTCCTGTTCAATTGGACGTTTCTTCACCACAGTCCGTGCAAAAGGTCAAGGATTTCTTCCAAGAAGAGCTTATCGATGGGAAACTGGATGTCTTGTACAATAATGCTGGTCAATCTTGTACTATACCAGCTATTGATGTCACTGATGAACAAATACAACAAGCATTCGAAGTCAACGTCTTTGGTGCCATCAGATTAACCAGAGAACTGTCAAAATTTATTATCAATGCCAAGGGGACCATTCTTTTCACTGGCTCACTGGCTGGGATCGTGCCATTCCCATTCTCTTCAATCTATTGTGCCACAAAATCAGCTATCCATCAATATGCTCGTGCCTTACACTTGGAGATGAAAGGTGTTGGTGTCAGAGTGATCAATGTGGTCACCGGTGGTGTCCACACCAACATTGCCGACACAAGACCTTTGCCAAAGGGGTCTATCTTTGATATTCCACAAGGTCAAAAGGCTTTTGAAGACCGTAAGAAGATGGCCGCTAACAACTTGCCAATGACGCCAGAAACCTACGCTAAGAAAGTCGTTGGTGATATATTGAGTAAAAGGGATCCAATTGACGTCTATAGAGGCTCGTTTGCCTCTATCTTGGGTCATGCTGCTCAACACTTACCTGGTTGGATTGTTGAGTTGTTCTTGACCATAAAGTTTAAGTTGGGTCCTATTTTTAAACAACAACGAGACGAGACTAACTTACATTTGGATTAGTTTGGGTGCTCTATGCTGTTTTTGTATCTTGTGTTTTTATTCAGTTTGCTAACTTTTATGATGAGTTTGATGTAGTTATCGATGGACTTGTGCTCTGAACTGAAGCTAAAGTATGTTAAAGGTTCAAGTAAGTTCCATCAAGGTTTCTACGCAGACAATCATACAAGCTCCAGAAGCTCCAGAAGCTGAAGCTAGCTGAAGAATCTGAAGAATCGTCACTATATAGAAACAGATGACTGTCTCATAGACTAAAGAAACCAGCCAAACCACCAGCAAAACAGGGCCAAACCAACCGATCCCAGTTGCTGGGCCAGCACATTCTGCACACACTCTCTCCATTTCCCCAGATCAGATCAGAAATTGACACTTTCCACAAGACGATTTTAACCGTTTTGAGGAAACATTGCCAGCCTTCCCACAGTCCAAATGTGTCGCCAACCACAAATGTCCGATTTTATATCAAATCATCAAAATATGAAATGATCAATTAAAAAAAAAACTTCCTCTTGTACAATTTATGAAACCACCACTGCTTTGATAAAGACTCGTCGATTTTAAGAGACAAACAGAGAAAGTTCACACACATTGATCCAACTTCTTACACTCCTTTAGATACTTTCATCTCTTGTTTCTGGTCCATTCCTTTTAAACAAAACCCTCCAACAAATCCTAAAAAGTCCCAATACAAAAGTTATTAGAAAAACAGTACCACCATTATCCTGAACAAGTGAGTATTTTTTGAACCGTACTGATCCCCCTGTTCTGATGATGAGAAGAACCCCAAGGCCCGGACCCTTTTCGTTGAGAGAAGCATCCCTTTGCATCTAATATATCGCCTGTTTCACCTGTTTGGAAACCAAAACATTCCTGTTAATACCCCAAAACACAAGGCGTTTTTGATCCCTAGAATTTTTACACCCAGATCCACAAGAGAAGATATATTAATACGCATGATACCTTTCCCATTGCCTCCTCAACCGTTTCCCTCCATCAAAGCCTCCTCCAAATCGATCACTCCTGTTTCAAAATCGTTTCTGATGATTTCCCTATGACCTCGAGGATTTGTCCATATCTGCACCTTTTTCCCAATTGGGAAAGAGAAAATGCTGGTTACCGCGGTTCTTGAAACGTCCGCTTGCATGTCTCTGCCGAAATATGCAAAAAGGCTGGGCGTTACTATGGCCGCTTCCGCGAATTGGACAAACCTTGCTGACAAAGTTGAAACCGCGTGATTTCCTCTTTGGGAAGCATCACCGAAATTTTCACCGTGTTTTTAGGGTTTAAGGTTTGCGAGATCTCTGGTAACTGTGGAAGCTGAAAGATCTGTTTTGATAGGAAAAGAAGCGCGTCTTTATGTGTCTATTGGACTTATTTGGCCACGACAACTTGTGTGATGGCTCTTGGAGGCGCCTAATTAGCTCATGTCCGCTTTTTTTCCTGTTTTTTTGTCTGCTTGGTTTTTTTTTTCATGTGTCTTTCCTCTTTGACTCCTTTTACATGAAATTTTGATCGTGTTTTTTTTTTTTGGCTTGTTTACAAAAAATCTTGGATAGGGACATAAAGATGGAAAATCGAAAGGGACAGAACCAGGCGAAGAAAAAAACATACATTGGGTTTCCGAAGGCTTCTTCTTTACTACTTCTTCTCTTCTTCAAGGGCCTCAAAGGTTGTGAAACACATTACTAACTACCTGCCAGGATGCAATTCTCCACTTCATTCGTTGCTGCTTATGCTGCTTTGAACTTGGCCTCTGTCTTTGCTGCTCCTCATGCTCATAACCACCCAGTTGTCAAGCGTGATGCCGACTGCGAACAAGAAGTCCATGTCCACCATCAGCACAAGCGTGCTGTCGCCGTCGAGTACGTCTACTCCACCATCACCGTTGACGGTCAGGGCCAAACTGTCCAACCATCAGCCACCACTTTGGCAACCTCTCTAGTTGAAACCACTTCTTCCACCGGTGAACAAGCTACTTCTACCACTCAACAGCAATCATCTTCCACCACCCAACAACAATCAACCTCCACCACTCAACAACAACAATCTTCCTCTACCCAACAAGCTACTTCCTCTACCAATGTTCAAACTACTTCAACCTCCTCAACTTCCACCAGTTCCCAAACTTCCTCTTCTTCAGGTAACTCAGGTGGTTCGAGCTCTTTCTCCGGTGATTTGAGTGCTTATTCTGGTCCAAACTCTCAATTCCAAGACGGTACCATTGACTGTGATGACTTTGGTTCATTAGTTGGTAACGGTGTCATTAGCCTAGACTACTTAGGTTTCGGTGGTTACTCCGGTATTTACCATCCATCAGACACTTCAACTGGTGGTTCTTGTACTGAGGGTGCCTACTGTTCTTATGCTTGTCAATCAGGTATGTCCAAGACTCAATGGCCATCTCAACAACCATCAAACGGTGTCTCTGTCGGTGGGTTGTTATGTAAGAATGGTAAACTATTCAGATCCAACTCTAACTCCAATTACTTGTGTGAATGGGGTGTCAACTTTGCCTACGTTGAATCTGAATTATCTCAAGACGTTGCCATTTGCAGAACCGATTACCCAGGTACTGAAAACATGGTTATTCCAACTTTAGTCACAGCTGGTGGTAAATCCGTCATCACCACTGTTGATCAAGACAACTACTACACCTGGCAAGGTATGAAGACATCAGCCCAATACTACGTGAACAATGCTGGTGTCTCCATCGAAGATGGCTGTATCTGGGGTACTGCTGAATCAAAGGTTGGTAACTATGCTCCTTTGAACTTTGGTGCTGGTGCTACCAATGGTATTGGGTACATCTCCTTGATTCCAAACCCTCAAAACTACGATGCTGCCAATTTCAACGTCAAGATCGTTGCTAACGACGGTAACTCTGTGGTCAATGGTAAATGTGTCTACGAAAATGGTTCTTACAACGGTAATGGAGCAGATGGTTGTACCGTTGCGGTCAGTCAAGGTCAAGCCAAATTCGTCTTATACAACTAAGTTATTTTGGACATTTCTAACGTTTTTCCTTTTGTATTAATACTTTGAAGAAAAAACACCAACACAAGAGAAACCTGAAGAGTTGATTTGATTTTTTTCAGTCCTTATCCACTTTTTTTTTGCCCCCAAGAGACAGTTTTTTATTTATATTGGTGAATTTTTATGTTATTGTTAAGTACCTAAGGCATGTAGATATGTTTATAACCCCACCACTAATGTACTTGATATACTTGATATCAAGATGCAACTATAAAATACGGTCAATCATAACATATATAAACTTGTATCAATCTATTAAAAAACATCCAAAACAGTCACAAAAGTTCGTAACATATAAATAATCACTCATCATCTAATTAGCAGTCTCGATAAATTGTTCCTCAGCCTTGTCATTCCAAGCTTCATTAGTAACAGCATTTCTATGGAGTCTATGCAAGGGAGCTTGTCTGCTAATGTTCTTTCTTCTCAAGATATGAATCTGGAGTTTGTGCCACAATTCCACAGTCTGAAATCTAGCATGTTGTAAAGCTGGGATGGAGAACACTTCGTCCAATTCTTCCAATGTCAAGGATTTGGTCTCTGGAACAAACCATAACACCATGAAAAACCCAAAGATGTTCCATGCAGCATACCAACCAAAGGCACCTTGTGGTTTGAAAGCGTTAAGCAACGAGGGCCAGGTGATAGCCAGAACAAAGTTCCAGAACCACAAATTACCAATCATCAAGGAAGTTCCCAATGTTCTAACGTACAATGGGAAGCACTCCGCAGTGTATGGGAACGTGACAACGCCGGAACCAAAGGCATAAAAGGCTGTGAATAAGTAGACACCGAGTGCAATAACACCTATATGAGCCTCCTTATGTGTGTCTGCTGGGATCCAAAATGAAAACCCGGTTAGGAACATAAAGGCGGCCATGAAGGGGAAAGTACATAGCAACAGGAAACGACGACCTTTGGTGTCAATGGTGAAGAAGGCAGGTAATGCAAACACAACACCAATCAAACCAAAACCTAATGACGCAGCAAGGGCACTCATCTCACTGAACCCACCTTCAACAAAGATAGTAGAAGAATAATACGCAATGACATTAATACCACAGAATTGTTGCATAAAGGTCAAGATTGCAGATGCACCAAGGGCGTTTCTGTTTCTCGTAATGGTGAATAATTCTTTTAATCTTTGTGAGGTTGGGACATCAATACTCTCTTCTTCCTGTAACAGCACGTATTGATAGAAACAATCCCTAGCAGCGGACAAATCATTGTTTCTCATTGATCTCAGAGAATCATAGGCATCTTTATAACGCCCTTTACCCATCAACCAACGAGGTGATTCTGGAATGAAGGGGATTTGTATCACTGCAATAGTTGCTGGAATCATTGCGGATCCCAACATCAATCTCCAATTCAACCCACCAGAGATTCCATGAGAACCAACGTGATAGAAAGCCATTGAAAACACAAATCCCAAAGCGATACCAATAGCGGTGAAGAATTGCCACAAGAAGGTAATGGCACCTCTGATAGCAGCCGGTGCAACTTCGGCAGAATAAACAGGAACAGTAGCGGACTTTGGACCAATACCAAAGGCACCCAAAAAGGCTCTGGCAATCAACAAATGCCACCAATTGTTAACAAAGCCTTGCCAGAAACAAGTCAGGGCAGATACAGCACAGGACCATAAGATGACCTGTTTTCTACCAAATTTCCTATTCAAAGGATCCGTGATGAAAGTACCAACAATAGCACAAAACAAATAAGGTGAAGAGTTGACTAAACCTTGCAACCAACGATCTCTATCGGTATCTTCACCGATTCCTAGCACTTTTGGATAGAATAACAAGGCCCCATTAATGACAGTTTCATCAGCACCTTGGGTAGCAGCAGCTAATGAAATGGTCAGCACAACCTGATACAATTTTGCAGGCAATTTCCAAGGTTTATGAATCTCATCATTCAAAGCAGCCTTCTCTTCGTCAGTCAAGGAACTCATCTTGTTGAAGTCCTTTGGGCTTCTAGCAACAGCAGCAGCTTTGGCAAAGAGTTCCTTATCTTCGAAGTCAAATTTTCTGGCAAAGTTTCTACCCATGTTCATAATCTGTGAAGGATCATATCTGGACAAGATATTATCCTCACTGGTGTTATCTTGGCTCAACTGGTCGAAATCATCTCCTTTCTCATTACTGGAATTGTGCCCTGTGGAATCAGAAGATTTGTTATCATTCTGGACGAACAGTGTGTTATCCTGAATCTTCATTTCTCCTTGATAATCAATCTAACTCCTGTAATCTCAGCCACATTAAAACGACATCATATGCCCGGAAATTAGATTCCTTTTTATATGAGAATGGAAAACCGTTTTGAAAGAACTGTTTCGAGAGCAATTACTTTAATTCGATGATGCAGGTTGAGGTGCGCAACAAACAACAGTTTTATGTGAGATTTCATCGGTGAAGCCCGTTCATAATGCTATAAATACGCACTTTTGTAGGCTTTTTGCTACTACAAACGGATTTACAGATACTACAAAGGGCCTACATATCCCCAGTTCCGTAAAAGTTGTTGTCATTAATGCCTGAGACTTAAAAACCAGTCAAATATCATGATAATTCTTATAGAGAATGCAGCTTTAGAGAAAAACGAAACTTTCACTTCTTAGAATATAGAATAAGAAAGACCAATCAAAATAACTAAGCTTTTTATTAGTCAAATACGTTTTCATTAGCACTCTCCTTACGTTAGATAAATTCTTTGGCCGAATATACAAGAGTATATACAGCACTTGTAGCCTAAAATAACACGGTAGGCGCACACCAGTCAGCTCATTTATTGACGTCATAGTGAGAAATAGTGAGAAACCAACTAAAACACCAGAAAAGAGGGGGGAGAAGAGGGGGGAGTTAAGAGAAAGAGATTGTAACATATATCCTTCTCCCACCTACTCAACACTTTTAGTACTTTTAAGTACTTTTAGTTTCAATCCAAACCTTTTTCGGTTCGGGCACAAAAAAGACGGGTCTTCCGGTAAAATGAAAAAAAAATCTCCTCACGTGACCTTATCCGTGTTCTCATTTTTTCGCAGATGTCTCAAGCCCTTAGCGTAAAAACAGGAACAAGGCCCCTTATCTCGGTGTATTCAAAAAGGGCAATTTCCCCTTTTCAGGTAGTTTTTGCCTCTTTTTTTAAAATTTCGATAAGATAAAAATTTTTCATCAAAAGTTTTCCAGCTCCAACTAAACACAAAGAAATTCCCACTCAAAAGCAAAGTCTTAGAAGCCCTCATTCACGATTTCATTGAAACATACGCTTCACGCTCAGTTCAACACCAAAATTATCCGTTGCAAAATCTTTTCTGGTTGTGTTTTTTTCTACGGATTTTAGTGTTTTGTTTATCAAAAGGTTCCACAACTAGATTCCACACTTATCTTTTTATAAAACTCTCAAATTTTTTAGTGTCATATGCACAATTTGTCCTGCCCCCCATAACAGTGCCAGTCTCAATAAAACTTGCCACTGTCTAAAGTATTGAGTACAAAGATCCCCCGTTCACATCTGTTCGTTGTCCCTTTGAGATTTTTAAAGGGTTGGTTTTTTTTTAATCAGATCTACATCAATGTCAGAAGTCCAACATCAAGGTTACGCCCCTAACGCTCCTCCAGGAGACAGATCAACCACTGTGCTACCACCACTACAGGTTCCACACGATAAGACTCAGCAGCAGCAGCAGCAATTCCCACAACATCAGCATCAACAGAACCCAGAACAGAGACCATTCGATATCAAAGAACACCAGAATCCTTCAGATGTGAGCAATCCTCCACATCCAAACGCAAAGACCACCACTCATGTCAATGCTAATGGCGTCACCACTACAAAGTCCAACATCTCCACTCCAATTTGCAAGAATTGTAAGACATCAACCACCCCATTGTGGAGGCGTGATGAAACTGGCCAAGTGCTGTGTAATGCCTGTGGTTTGTTTTTAAAGCTACATGGTCGCCCAAGACCTATTTCACTAAAGACAGACGTCATCAAGTCCAGAAATAGAGTCAAGAATTCTCATCCAGGTCTGAATAATAATAAATCCAACCCTGACACACCAGAACTTAAGGCCAAGGAGTCTAAAAAATCACCACCAAAGAGTAAAGAGGGCTCTGCTGAACCATTGAGAAAGTCACAGCCAGGCACCCCATCACAAGATGGTTGTTCTCAGACATCACCTGCTCTAGTCCCATTATTACCACGTAACTTTAGTAATAGTTTAAATCAACAAGGTCAACAACAGAATGGTTCTAGTACCACTGGGGGAAAGCCTACTCCAAACTTTTATCCTCAATTCCACCACCATTTACCACCACACTTACAGCAACAAGTCCCTCTTCATCACCCTTCCTCTGTGCCAACTCAATTTGCTACGAATCTCCAAACAATCACATCCCCATTGTTATTGAGTACAACTCCAAAGAACCAAGGACAACACCATCAAATATCACAAGCTCATGCTGCTGCTGGTGCTCTAGAGAACCTGGCCCAATCTAACCTAAAGAATGATGAGTTGAACCTAAATGATAGCAAGGCCAAACCATTCTCACCAGCTACTGCCCTGAATGGTAGCTCTTGCTCTTCAACTGCTCCTGGTTCCAACAGCAATAACAACAAGCTACCGTCCTTGATGAGCTCCACCAACAACTTCTTCTCGTCCCCTTCTTTTGGGCCACAGCACTCCATCACGAATCCATCTGCATTTACTTTATCGAATGGCTCTACAGGCTCAGTTCCACAAGCCCCAAGCTCGGCAACTTCCACTGGTGATAGTGAGGAAGTCACCAAGCTAAAGACCAGAATCTCTGAGTTGGAATTGGTGAATGATCTATACAAGAGCAGAATCCAAGAGTTGGAGAATTTGGAGGCTCAATCCAAGGCCAAAGAAGCTGAACTTAAGAGGAAACTTGACGAAGTGGATGAACATATAAGGAAGAAAATCAAGGTGGAAGAATAAGAATAAAGTGAAAAGGGACTGTTTGTAAATTATCTGTAGAAAGTTTAATGTGATATGATTTCTTGTTATAACCCAGTTGTAAGTTTCTATTACTAACAGCCTTAGTAATAAAAATTACTAAGCTCCTGATTAAATTTAAAAACACATCCACTTAGAAAAGAGCTTTTATAAGGAGCTGGTTTCCTTTGTATTTATTTTGTTCCAACTATTTATTCATTCCCACCTATACTAGCACTACTCACAATGGCCTCCTTCTACTACAACATCAAATCCTACGACTTCCACACCTACTACAAACTATCTGATCCAGAACAAACACAATATGTGACCAAGTTTAGAGAACAATTCGAGGAAGAGTTCAAAAACGAGCTGGCAGAGGAGAAGTGCCGTATCTTCAAGCTGTACAACAAGCCTATTGGCCCACACCCTGACGAGCACGGGATGTTTGAAGTGGACACCCGTTCTGCAGACTTGTTCCTAAGACTATTAAACTTTTATCAGCTCAACCATGGGCCCTTGAGCGTGCTTATCCATCCAAGATCGGGCAGAGGTGCTCTGGATGACCACACAGTACACTCTCTGTGGCTGGGCGACAAGAAGGAGCTGCACGTTGAATTGTTAAACAATGACATGAAGTGAGCCATTTGTGCCATTTGTATCATTAGTACCAATAGCAAAGCACAATTTGGACAGTACAATTAGGACCAATATAACTGTAGTACTAATAATATCTCGGCTTTCCAATATGTTCCATCCCACGCCTGCAAATGTAATATAATAAATGCAGTCTATTTAGGTATCTTGGAACTTGAAATGGGTCCCCAATCGAATGACAATTTTTTTCTAAATAACATTCGATGCAGCTCCTGCACAAACTGCGCAAAGCCTTTCCAAAGATGGATTATTGGTATTTGTGTCTGTGCGTTCTGTAAGTTCTGTGGCTTGATTGGTATAAGTACCTGGTGGTTTGTCCTGGTTTTTCTGGCCAGGTTTTCTAACCTTTTGACCTTCTGACCTTTTGACCTTTTGACCTTTTGACCCTTCAGGTGTTTATATTAAACAATTATACAAATGTCACATCTGGACGATTACGCAGCCCTTGTTGAGCTTGGAAAGACCACCACAGGCACCACTTGGAGATTCAAAGTGCTTCGAGAACGCCACGAGAGAATCACGGAGCAAGAACAGGGCCTGGGCGATGACCCAGAGGCTTTGGAAACCATTGTCAAGTTCAAGAACACCATAAGGTTCAGCCAACAATTCTACTCCAATTCAAGCAGTGCTCGAACTTCAAACTCCTCACACTTGCCCAGTTCCAATTCTGGCTTCGATAACTCGTCCCAAATCACTAGTTGGTCCAATGACACTGGCTTAAACTCCCAGAACAACGGATCAACCCGTCGTTTTGGCTCAAAGAGACTTGGTGGTGCTACTGCTTGTAAACCAGACATCTTTTTATCTCACGATCTGAACAATGCGGTGGAAGAAGAAATTATGCCCACTGCTTGAAAACTGTCAATGATTTATGAAATGAAATATCCCCCCTGTCCCTCGTTGCTTGTCGTTCCACGTTTTCTTTGGTGTTTAGGAGTTTTATTAGTTTTAATTTTAAAGATCTTTATGGGAATATGTTGTAATTTGTGCAACCAACGTGGTTAATCCCACAAGAAATCACCATTAAAATCCCGTTAATTATCTGAAAGTTATCTGAGAGTTATCTGAAAGTTATTATATCGACCATATGCAAGATCCAGGAGCTCCGGGCTGCATAAACTAACTGAAACGACAATGCAGCTGGAATATATGCAAGGATCAAAGATTTGGGTACCAAAATGATGCAGAAATGTACAATGGTAACAGCAAGGGACAATTCTTATAGGGTTTAGAGTGAAACAGCATAATCTCTGAAACAACTGGTCTATTCAGCCATTCACTTGCTTGAAATTCGATCAATTATCAAGTTCCAGTCTCTCTCGTAACTTACAACTCAAAACACAAGGCTCATACAAGTACAACACATAGGGCATTGGGACCTCTCCTTTCACAAGTAAGCACTGTGTGAGTTGCAAACAAGTGTAAAATACACAGTCTCCTTATTGAAGGCAAAAAAATTTGGTAAATAAAAAGAAAGTCTCCAGGGTGCGAGTCGAACGCACGATCTTCAGATCACTTTGAAAATCCATTACAGTCTGACGCCTTAAACCAACTTGGCGACCTAGAGTTTTTCTTGTCGGAAATTGCCAAACTTTCTGTTTTGTAATCACCGGTTTCCACGTGACTCATGTCAGCAACTCAGGTTTGAATTTCTATTTCGTGAACTCAAAAATCCGGTCCCTTGGCCTAGTTGGTTAAGGCGTGGTGCTAATAACGCCAAGATCAGCAGTTCGATCCTGCTAGGGACCATTGTTTTTGTGTTCTTTTTGTTCCAATGTTGCTGAGTTTTTAGTACTTTGTATATTGGATGGCTATCCCAGCTTCTGTGTATTGTAGTTAGATTTCAAGTTTATTGGCTCAATTATTTGAGTTATTTACTTTTGTTAGTCCTGATGGAGATAAAGGTGATTATTTACCGTGGATGATTAACATCCGGCGGGATTTCAAGTCTAATTTTACTGTTTTATACAATCATGAAAATGAAAATAATGATCCTTTGATTGAATTATTTGCATATATATAAGTAATTGTAAGATGATATTGAAATTATTTATTTAAAATGTGATTAATATTTATTAACGTGATCACGTCGTATAATTCACTAAGATTTATATGATAGGTAAAGATATCCATGTTCTGTCCATGTTCTGTCCATGTTCTGTCCACTCTTAAATCATACTGAGCTTTTAGTGATTACGAGAAAATCTTATATGTATGTATTACCTGTCAACTGACAAATCGAAACGTCTCATAGTAACTAATCTACAAACTTCTTCGCCATTTGGTAGTTGGAGGTTTGATCTTTGCCAGACCTTCTTCCTCTTGTCTTTCAGCTTCTTGGAAACCACTGAACACATCAATTTCTTCAAGTGGAAACCATAGTTTCCAATTCTTGGTACATAACTTGTGATTAAAATAAAGCCCAAAGAACACAGGTAATGATATGTAAGAAACAACAAAACTAGAAGCATTAAATTTAAAAAACACAGCATAGCCGTTGACAAAGATCAAGAAGATGCTAAAGAAGATAACGTAATAAGCACCGTATGGTTGGAATGGCGTTTTGAAGGGCATACGATCCTGTAAACCATTGTAATAGACAGCCTTGCTGAATCTGATGTATGATAATGAAATGATGATCCAACCAAAGAAGCTTGAGATTGTAGTAATGGTGGAGAAGTACCCAAACACTGTAGCTGATGACTTAGAGACATTCATGAAGGATTGTAAAGACAACAACGTGACAACACCACAACCATAGTAAGGAACACCCAATCTGTTTGTTTTAAGAAAAGCTTTGAAGCTTCACCATCTTTAGCCATTGCATACAAGAACCTTGAGGAGGCCTAAAGGAAAGATTTACCGGCAGAACAGGCAGAGGAAAGGATACAAGCATTGATGATATGGTTTAACACTTCAATATCAACTAATTGTAAGCCAATGACAATAAGGTGAAGCAGCAGCATCAGAAGAACCAGATAACAACCTCTTGTTATTTGAAGGAACAACTATACCAATGATCAAAGTCCCAAAAATGAAAAAAGAAAAGAACAATAGTCTGTAAATGAAACGATTGACAGCCTTTGATACAACTCTTCTTGGTGTCTCAGTTATCACCAACTGCCATGGCAATCAATTCTGGACCCACAAGGAAGGCGAACGCCGATTTTGATAACACTCGTCAAGACAGCTAGAAACCTACCTGTGGAACCATGGACTAGATGTTCTTTGAAAGCACCTGGATTCCTTCCAATATCTGAAGCCTTGAACACCATGTTGATTTGAAGCTCCACCAAAGAAAATGACGATACCAGACGCTAAAAGACCCAAGATACAGAAGAGTTTAATAAAAGCAAACCAGACCTCTGTTGCACCATGGTACTTGACAGTCAGGAAATTCAAGAGCACAATGATGCTTAAAGATGACAAAAGTATAGAAATAATGAAACCAGTTTTAGATAAGCCAATATCGGTCGGAAGTCATGTGAATTGGTCGGAAGTCAATGACGACTGTTGACAGTCGCGAAAACCTTAATTGGCACAAAAACATGAGCATAATAAGAAATCAAACCAAACTCTCAAATACCCAACATTGACCTAAACACACAAACACACAAACACACAAGACTCAACATGGAAGAAGATAGACCACCACTCTTTGCTGTCCCTCGCTCTGAGCAACAAGAACCA
>PPMH03000066.1:0-23963 GCA_003707945.3 Taiozyma bovis | reverse complement strand
TTTAAGCAATAAGGATGTAGTTAAAAGGACCGGATAACCGCTTGTCAGATGGGATAGAGCAGTAAGGATCATCACATGTGCAGCAAGGCCGAGTGGCTCTTTTCAACATGTTGGACTCTTAGCCCTATTCTTTATTGTTTGCACATTGTGGAGATTATCCATGGATCTCGATTGGTATCTTCCATAAATACATTTACAAACAAGTAAACATCCCAAGAGCCACTACGAATAATGACATTAGCATATCACGTTTAGATTGTAGATTTGTACTTTACAATGACTTCTATATTTGTATTTCCCAAACTAACTAGCAAAAATCAAAAATCAAAAATCAAAAAAAAAAATCAAAACTTAATTCAATGTTCAGCAAGTTGAGTCTATTTTTCTTCAATCTTGGTGATGATCTCCTCTTTTACGACGGGAACATCGATACTACCATGGTTCCATTCTTTCAATTCTAATTGATGTTCTCTTTCAATAGCGTA
Organism: Taiozyma bovis; assembly: GCA_003707945.3. Lineage (NCBI taxonomy): Eukaryota > Fungi > Ascomycota > Saccharomycetes > Phaffomycetales > Wickerhamomycetaceae > Taiozyma > Taiozyma bovis. Next base: position 23,478 of record PPMH03000066.1, on the reverse strand, counting down.
TTTCACAGCTTCCAAAACATTTTCACAGGTATGTTTTGGTTTATATTTTGGAGTAGTACCTTCTTTGTAAACACCAGTCTTAACAAGAATTGAGTGCCATGATGTGTCATGAGAGTTGGCAAATCTAATATCAGATTCAGGAGTATCACCAACAAAATAGACAGTGGAAGCAGGCGGTAGATCCAATGTTAGTTGTGAAAGCTTTTGAACAGTCAAAGGTTCATCATCGGAAGAATCGTCATCTTCAGAATCAGTGTCAAAGACCGATTGAGAAGCATTGACATCTTTGTTCTGCTCCACATGTTCTTCCAACACATCTTTTCTCCAATGAGACAACACTTTGTTGGCATATCTGAAAGTACCACGTTGTGGTTTACCGAATCTAGTCACTTGTAGTTCCATACCGGTATGTTCTCTGTATAGAGCAGCAATGGAGACTTGTAGGGCACCCATACCATATCTTGAAAGTTTATAATCTGTAGCCCAGATGAAGTCAGAATGAGCAAAGTAAATACCAGGACCTTCGTCAAAAGTTTCAGAAACAGTACCCATAACACCACCCTTGGATAGTAATAGTTCCAAGATGATTTGTTGATCAGCAGCCCAGTTTCTTGAATCAGCAAATACCAAGATAGCATCAATCTTAATCTTAGAAAAGTCATCATCTCTTGCAACAGCCAATTCTTCTTCAGTAAGCTTGTGGTATGGAGAAACTGATGGGTTCCACTTCATGATATCTAGTGGAGTGACAACTTTTTGAAAACCATACTCTTCAGCAACTTTTCTGCAGGCATCACCGACACCACCGACAACCAAGACAGTCTTGTGGACGTCAACCAAATCCTTCATTGGAGTGTGGCCCTGAATAACTTGGTCTTCAGTGACTTCAATGCCCAATCGTTCAGTTAATTCTTTCGATCTGGCGGATTCTGAACGGCCACCACCGTTTGTCACAAAGATGTATGGAACCTTAATGTTGTACTTGTTGTCACCATTTAGCAACTTTAGGGCTTCTCTTGCTTCTGGGATGGTTTCTGGGCCCCTAACAATGACACCGTCAATATCAAAGGCAAAAGCATAGGAGGCAACACGTTGATGATCTATAACTTCCTTCTTCACTCTGGTGGAGCCCTGTCTTGATAAGGAGGCAGTTGATTGTCTGGAAGAAAGTTGTGTCAATTGTGTCAAGTCCTTTGCAGAGTTTTTAGCAGAGGATAGCTTGGATAAGCCACCGGACCATTGGTCAGATAAAGATAGGGATGACACTCTGTTCTTTCTGGTCAAGGGTTTCAATTCATCAATCCCATCGTTATTCAAATATGAGGAGGAGGTAGTCTTTGGGATACGGGGGCTGGCTTCTACTGGAGTCTTCTTCTCTTCCAGGGAGGCGTCTGCCACTTTGTTGGCTAGTTGATCCATTGTTTTTAATTGTTTCTTGATGGTTACTTTCTTCCTAAAAGGATTGCTAGTTAGTTAAAGAGAGGGGGAGACACTGAAGTATTTATACTTTTTATTTTGGCCCTGAGCCGCCGACGTAATTGATTTTTTGGTTGTTTCAACATTTAGTTAATTCTGAATGTTCCAATGACGTCATTGGAATTCACTAGAATTTTTTATTTTAGTTCCCTTTTAGCTTTTCACTGTTAACGCGGTTACGTAATGATTCCGCTTTCGGAATGCTTGGTGCAAAAGAATTACAGCTCCAAAGGCTGTTGCCATGGCTACAGAAGGGGGCCTCGGTGATTCCAAGTTGAGATTTGGCGAAAAAAAAAAGGTTTTTGCTTTTTTTACAGTTCACTACGAAAAAATGCGTCGGATCAAAAAACTGAGTTTGCCAGATTTTTCTTATTCTTTTCGCCAATTTGGCGAATTCCAGTTGTACATTCCTTTTTTGTTTGCTAAATTTTGCTAAATTTGTGAAAATTGCGAAAATTTTCTGCCTTTTCAAAACAAAAATGGAATTAAAAACGCCTTTTTAGAATGGAAATTAGCAGCCTTCTTCTTTGCCCAAAAGAACATTTGTACTGCACCAACAATGACAAACACTAAGGTAGTCAGATTTGGAGACAATAACAGAATTGCGATCCAACTGTAAATCTCAAATGTGTAGTTTGGAGCGATGAACAACTCAAAGAACCCACCTTTTGGTTCTTGTCTACCTTTACCTGCTCTAATGCTCTTATCACCTAATAATCTTAATTGAATATGACTGATCAAGTTGAAAAATTCACAAAAGATCCAAAAATATAACACATATTCTTGATTAACAACAGGGTCCCAGTTTGGAATATCAAAATTCAAGTAATCACCATAGATTAAGGCTAATGAACCACCTAAAATCCAATAATGGGCACAGTTTTTGAAAAGGTTAAAAGCAGGCATTGTTGCATTGGAGAATCTATGCACAAATGTGGATTCGAATTCTCTTTTGATATAATGAATCATGTTTAACTTGTATATCAATTCATGATTTTTTGGTGAGTCAAAAATGTAATTATAAGAGATATAATGAATGAAAAGAGGGCCAAAATATTCAATCAAAAAAACCAGTCTCCAGCTTAATTGTGGACCTAAATCTTTAATGCTAATTTCTGGACTGATAATGAGTTCATCTGTAGTGGTGATTGGTTTAGAAGTGACAGTGTTGGTAATTCTGATTCTATGTTTGGAAATACCTCTGTTTTTTTTTGAAACTTCAGATAAGAATTGATCAATTGAGGTGATGCCATCGTATGAATCAGACTTCAAGCTCTTTGAGCGTGACTTAACTGTTAGAGCCATCGTTTTTATAGAGTCTTGTTCCCTTTCTCATGAATATTTTTAATGATGATTGTATTGTTGTAATTAACTTAAAAAAAATTGAGAAACATCCAGACACCACTCTGAAATCCCAGAAAGGAAATTTTCGCGTAAAGAAAAATAAAGAAAAAAAACAAGAATCAATAAAGAAACAAATGTATATAAATTCAGTATAAAAGTGTGAAAATACTGTTAAATTACCCATTAAAGCCCCTCTCTTTTCCCCTCTCTCCATCCAATATCCACAGTTCAAGATGAAACTAGTCAGATTTTTAATGAAGCTTACGAATGAGACTGTACAAATTGAATTAAAAAACGGCACAATAGTACAAGGTTCAATTGTGACAGTGTCACCAACCATGAACATTACATTAAAGAAAGTGAAGATGACTATAAAACACCGTGATCCAATCGTTGTTGACTTTGTCAATATCAGAGGTAATAATATCAGAGATGTCATCTTACCGGATTCTATCAACTTGGATCTTTTATTACAAGATACCACTACAACAACAACTACTACTACTACAAAGAAGAGAAAAGCTGAAGGCAGTAATGAACCTACTAAAAGAGTTAGAAGAGCTTTATGAATGTTATGAGACGGAATTGTGTACTAGAATAATGCTAATTAGTTATATCCTTGTGTTTTATTTGTTTTTGTTTTTGTTTTCATTATGATTACTCTATAGTCATATATGGTAGTGTTAACCCTAAAAAGAATTTATCATTTAGTAATCTATCAACGCATTCATCCATATATGTCAGAGAGAATTCACCATTCTCGAACAACCTTATCTTTCTGTAATCATCCAAGTGTTTCTTTAGAAATTCCGAATCTTTATAAACAAGTCTGATATATAATAATGCCAATAGCTTTAAGTACTTAAACCTATGTTGATTAACATAAAACTCAATTATGGGTCTCTGTGGATTCAATTGCACAAGCTTGACCAGTAGACATATGAAGGGGAAGGGTCTTCCAGAGTTCTCCATGGACCCCACACAGTTTAACTCAATACAACGATCTAATATAGTAGCTGCATTGATATTAAAGCAGTATTGTTTCCAATATAACGAATCAAAGACACGTTCTCTAACAATCTTTTCTATGAGCAACATGGAGTTGACGCCATTGTGTGTGGACTTTGAAAGTTCTCTGTCATAAACAATCGACATTGATCTCTTTCTATTGTTTATATCTTTCCTTATGTTAATGTTATATGTTTATATTGGTTTAAGCCCTAATTATAATTTTATCAATTTATAAAACAAGTTCGCGGATTTATTTTTTATTTAAAGAAAAAAAAATTTCTTTCTTTTCTTTTCTCTTTTTAATTCTTTAATTCTTTTTAAACTAAAAGTCATTCAAGTGAGTTTTAATCAGCTTTTGAAAGACTTTTGAGGATTCATTTCAAATGATGATCACGTTGCTCACCTTCTTTCCCAGTCCGACTTCGACCATGACGAGTTGGGAATTTAACATGTCTTTGCTCACGCTTTGATTTTGCAATCTTTGCAGAGCATCTGACTTATACTTGCCAGTATTAAACACTTCTGATTTCATGTTCCTCATTGTCTATAAGCATAAGCATTCTTACAGTTAGGGTTTACTAACTAATGTTTAAAGGAAATAAGAGTATTTCTATGTCTTTTTATTTGAAAAGATTTAACTTCAATTTTAATGCTTTGAGATTCCTTATGATGATAATATCCTTAAACATTCGCAGTTTCCTCGGTAGCTTACCATTGAACCCATCAGTGTAATGCCAGTGACCGCCCATCGACCTTCCTAGGATGTCTGATTGGAATTTTCAATCATTAATTGAAGTTATATTCAACCTTTCAATAACAAAAAATTCTTTTGTATGGTGATTTCGAAAGTATTCGAAATCAGTATACAAATGTGATATCCATGGCTAAGCTAGTCATCTATTGTAGAGTTCTCACTCCTTGAGTAGCCAGTAGTCATTCTACTGTCTCAAATATTTAAGCACCTTTCTAGCATAATGATAAGCGAACAAAATCCAAAGAAATACAGAAATCAATAAACTGGATACTTTGTATTACTATTAAACTTAGTGGATTACCAGGTACAACACACAGATGCTATAGATTCTTCAATGTTTTCATTATAACACTCCAAATGGTCTCGGTGTCCAGTTTTCATAGCGTTCGAACAATTTAATAGGTTTGTTAACCTCGTTGTCTAACTTGATTCTCTTCTTAAGATTTTCCAAATCATCAAAGATATCAGTAATATCATTATCTCTCTTTGTATTAAATCCTTTCAAAAAGTTTAATTTCTCTTCAATCTTTGATGATGATGTCTTTTTTTGAATTTCTTCAAGCAATTCAATGGTGAAGGGCATATTGATCTTTCCAATTATATCCACAATTTTCTCAAATTGACCGCCTTTATACTTCTGGATATTCTCTAGTGTTAACCAACTGATCCAATTTCTAGCAATATTTGCCTCATTCTCATTCTGTAACATATCTTCTCTTAATTCCAACCCTTTGAACTTCTCATACTCATAATATTTCTTAATCAAATCATCAACTAAGCTGAAAGGATATTCATCAAAGAAATCAAGGAACATATAGTTGAAAAGTTGTGTATAAAAAAGTTTACTTTGTTCCCATTTCAGTTTCCCATGTGTAATCAACTGAATCATAACATCATTAAACCCAGTTTCACCAATCTTAGAACAAATACTCTTCACACAAGTCCAGAATTCTTTCCCCTGTTCAGTAGAATCACCTAACTTGAACAATTTATTCACATCTGCCCTTCTGACTTTTCTATATCTTTTGCAAAGACTCTGAAGTTCTTTAATATCAACCTTCTCCTCAACAATTTCTTCTTCAATAGCCTTCTTGATATTTACCCAATAATTATCATATAACCACTTCAGGGCATTTTCAACACAAAGGTCAAGCATTTCAAGACTAGGTAAACCCTCATGAGTACCTGCATGTCGTATCTCAACAAACCACGAGGGTAATCCGATTTTTTTGGCCAATAAATTCAATGGGATAGCAAACTGACTTTGTTGAGAAGGATCCAACAAACCATTGACAAAGCGAACAAGACCCATAGTAGCACTTAATTGTAGAGATTGCTCGTCATAAATGGGAGAGTTGAATTGAATGGAAACAGACGTCAGTTGTGAAGTGGATTGGATGGTATGAGGGATCTTGCATTTGGTTTCAAAAGCTTGAACCATTTGAATGGCTCGTTGTTTCGATTCTATGGATTCTATGGAGCCTTCAGCTGGGAAAAACAAAGATCGAAGCTCTAACAGTTCGTCCTGTGACCTCCAAGCTGTGATCTTGGGATGTGTACTCATCTCTGGTGCCATTTATAAAGAATTTGCAGAGTTGGTTGTCTATGTGATGAGCTTGTGTTCTTTTTTTTTTTTTTTTTTTTTTTATCTTGAAACAGGTATAATCTCTTAAAGGTAACAAAGAGAAACAGGTGGTCTTAAAGGTAACAAAGACTTTGATTGCTTTAGTATTCAGTCAAACAAAAGGGGAGAATGACCTGGTATATATACAAAGTCCTTTTTGGTCTCCATGGGAATATACTCTGTAGATATGTAAAGAATAGCTTATTAATATGTACTACAATCAATTTGAAAAGATTGAAAAGTTGTTTCAACATCAACCATTTAAATTACATTCTCGAATGGTGTCAAGCTTCCGTCAGCTTTTAAAATGATTCTTTCATATTGTGCAAAAAGATCAACTTCATCAACACATTTCCCTCTAATTCTCAATTCATTCAATTGATTGCTGATATCAACACCTTCCATTTCCAAGATCTTCAAGATCCCTCGTTGGATTGTCAGATTCAATTCATTATCCTGTGTGATTCTTATCAATGATTGTTGCAAATCATCAATCTCCATGTTTTCAGGAATCTCTTTTAGAATCTTGGAATCGAATAATATCCCTGTGAATTTGATTAAAATTTTAATGAAATTTGGCTTCTTGATACCATTGCTTAAGAAAATATCCCATAGTTCTTGGTTCTTGTGTTCTGTGGCAAATTCAATGGCATGTTGAGGATCATCCATCTTATCAATAATCAAATACATGGCTTCATGGATTTTACCAACTTTACCTAATAAGTACACCAGTTCTTTGTATAGGTCTTTGGATCTAGTGATTTCCAAAGCAGTGTCAATGTCATACTTAGTCTTTCTCTTTAGGTAAGGTAATAGATATTGTGGTTGGAATTTAGCGTATAGGGAGACCATCTCTGTTTCGTAAGATTCCATAGTGTATGGATCCTCTTTGTTGATTTGTTTCAAATATAGAAAGGTCATGTTTTCTAAGCCGTTCTCTTTAAGTAATTGAATAATGGTGGATGGGGGAACTTCATGTCTGTTTTCAACCAATAAACCAATCAAACTAGATGAAATTTCTTGTAATTGTTCAATTGGTGAGTTTTGAAGGTTATCTTCATTGATGACGAATTTGACAATTGTTGGTAAATCGTTAATGAATTGGTTCAATAAATGATTGTTGAAAATCAGATCAACTGTTGAAGGATCTTTCAACTCAATGTAATGCCTGATGGCTGGGATTGGTTGATCGAGTCTTAGGTAAAGATCAGCTAAACTTCTTCTTAAAGTGATATTTTCTGAGTAGATCTCTAAATATTGCTCAATCTTGTCTGTAATATACTTGGATTCAAATGTGTTTTCAATGTTCCATTTGTACACATATTGGAAGAACAAATCTTCATCATGTTCAAGGAAATACTCAAGGACTTTGTTGTAGACGTCTTGGATAATCAAACCAGTAGAGTTTTCAACAGGGAGGACATGTGCAATTTCTTTGAATTTACCAGCATGGATGAAGATATATGACCATTGATCCCATTTTTCGGCAAGGAACTCCTTGTTATTGACTGATGATAAGACAATTTTCAAAAATGAGGCAGATTGTTCCCAATTACCATCCTCCAAGTACTTTTCAACCTGTTTAATGCCAACTTCACACCTCACTTTCTCATCAATCAAATGCTCACTGATTTCCCAAGCAGGCAGGTATCTGTTTCTAGAGTAGTACCAGTCGTATCTGCCTTTCAAATCCAATTGAGTGGCCATGATACCATCTGTGGAACAAATCAAGAAGAAATTCGTTGAGTTTTCACCCACATGTTGACCCAACTGGTAGTCATTACATCTCAACCCTTGATATCCCTTCAGCAGCACTTCATCCGTGGAGAGTTCTTCATGAGTGATGGAATTGATGATTCGTAGTTCAGGTGGGTCAATGTGCTTGGTTCTATCGTTAGAGTTTTCATCAATGGTTAAAGTAATTATAGAATCATCTTTGAAATTTCCAATCCCTGCGATTATCCCATCATCAATGCTGTATTGATATTCTATATTCACATGGAATTCAGGAGTGTTCTGCAATGGCCTACTGAATGATGACATTGCCGAGCTTAGTTTAAAAGGTGATATCTCCTTTGAAATCTGTAAGCCATCAATCTTGATACTCCAAATGTGATTAACCCACCCAACAATGATTCTATCACGATCAGGGAAACTCAACTTTGGCCACACCAGCTCAGCTGGGTATTGCTTCAAGGAATTTGGTTTTTTCAAAGTTGTAATCCTCTCATCATTCAGTAAATCATAGAATGTAATACCATTGTCATTAATCCATATCAGTATTCTACCACCCACAATGTCCAATTTCACGATTGGATCAACCCCACTAGAAATAACACGTTCTTGTCTTGCGCCTATCCAGTTCAAAGTCGACATGATGACATCACCTTTCTTGGTGCCATATATGAATGATTTTGTCTCTTTATAATTCCCATTCAACACCACAGAATAGACCGAAGACTTCAAATCGTAGGCAGCGGAGCCTGTGGTCCCCAGACTTTGCAAAGATGTGATCAAAATAGTACCGTCCAATGATGCAGCGATCAAACTGGAGTGGCCATCGTAGTGGATGGAAAGAATTGGCGACTTTCTAGCTTTTAGTGACCCAAGAACTTGGAAATCGGGACCAGTGACAATCAAAAGACCAGAGGAAGTTCCAAAGGCAAAAACGGTGTCTGTGATAAGCGAGGATGATATGAGCTCCTTGTTGAAGAAGGTGTTGGGGAGCTTGGAGCCCAATCTGGTGTACTTTAGCAGCGGTGGCACCTCGTCTTCATCATCATCTTCTTCTTCGTCTTCATCTCCATCTCCATCTTCATCTTCCTCAGAGAACTCACTTTCCAGGGATTCATTGCTGGATTCGATTTCCCCAGGGGAAACTTCTTCATCTCCTTGTACTGTCTGTGCCAATGACATGGCTTCAATTGTGTGTGTGTTTTAGCCTGACTTTGTCTCTTTTTCCTTAGTTACACTAGTAACAGGTGTTTTTTTGGTTATCATCTTTTTCATTAAGCACAATAAGCACAAAAAGGTTGATGGAAGCAAAAGAAAGATGAGCCCAATTGAATAGTGAGAGTGTGAGAGAGCTATCTCAAATTAGTATATTCTGATGGCTACAAAGTTTTTTCTCTCACACAGTTTTGTCTATAGAAAGCCATTAGATTAGTGGTCAATTTTCATTATTGTTTAGAGTCGATCTATCTCTTCTCATGGACATTGAACTTCTCAATTTGTCCATTGACTTCTGTTGGAAAACACGGAAGGAGTTAGGTCTTTGTACGGTCAAAACTGGTAGCTGGAAAGTGTCCATGTTGACTTTGAAATCAATGTGGTAGTTTTCATCGTCATCAAAACTCCCTCTTCTTGAACTCACATCACCATCTTTTAACCTCTTCTCAAAATCTTCCGATTGGAATAGATCTAACAACGACTTCCCCTTCTCTGTAGTATTGGCTTTGAATCTTTTCCATGAATCCGATCTCGATCCAACACTAGAGAACTTTCTCTTCAATTCAGTGCGATGCAGGTGGGAAGAAGTGATGAACCGTTGTTTAGGCTTAGCATTGTGATCATAAAGCTCATTGGTTGTATTATTAGCAATGATATCACGGTGTATTGAGATAGATCTCAAGAAGTTTTTGGTCTTATCCTTGATACGATGTAAGGTTGAACCTCCTTGAGGAGTTGGATCAATAACACCTTCCGCATCAACAACCGTAGCAGAATCAATATGGAAGACAGGTTCATCATCAACCACTATAGGAAGAGGCTCCAGGATCTGTTGTTCTTCTTCGCCACTGTTACCTTCATCGGCATCAGTATCACAACCTTGATCCCCATGGTAGAGATATCTGATGTAGTTCTCATAAATATCACTCTCTAAGTCGGCATCAATAGGTGATTGTAGCTCAACGGGTGAATCACTAATGACATCAATAGGAGCAGTTTCCTCTTTCAACTCAGCACTTGTCAACTCTTCACCTTCATTCTCATCGCCAATGGTGTTCCTTTTACTCTTGAATAACCTCAATGGTAAAGTAAAGAATGAAATAACACTCTTACCAGACTGCAAGGGAGTGGGCAACTGTTCAACCTTAGCAAAGATGAATGAGCTGCCAATGGTTCTGGTGGGAGATTCCAACATGCCTAAAGCACCAGCACCAGCACCAGCACCAGCACCAGCACCAACAGCTAGCCCTGAGTCTTGACCTGTACCTTTGGCTTGATAGGAAGCTGATAAATCATGGCCAGAATTGGCAGCAGATTCGTTCTGGTAATACCGGATAATACTGTTAGCGGAGCTCATCTGCTCATCAAATCTGTAAACATAAGCATCGTCGCTTCTTTTGTCAAAGTTTTAGCAATTTGTGGTTTTTGTGTAAATTGTGGTTTCGACTTTCATTTGAGACCACAAAAATGATCGTTACTGGGGAAACGATCTTCACTTATATAAAACGCCATTCCCACTTATCAATCCTAAGTGTCTCGTAAGACTTTGAGACAGCAAGTTTGAAGAGTTATGTAATTGGCTTAAAATCTTAGACGTTCCGCTACTGGGTTTGTTGTCCACGCAAAAGGTTGGCTGGTTTAAGAACAGGGGATTGTGCTTCCCTATAAACACTAGTCAAAATCCTACTCATCATAGTCGAACATTGGAAACCCATTAAAACATAGTTTTGTGTATCTATAAAATGTTTTGACTAACCTTTTTCCAATATTCATCACTTATTCTCTTTCATTAAACTCTTCTGATAAATACAAGATCTTCTTTGGCCTCTTCTCAGCCAAGTAATACCAGCATCTCAAGCATGGTTTCCTGGTTTAATCGATAAATTAGTAATTTTCCTTCATTAGATGTTGCGTGATCCATTACCTACGTACTATGAACGTTAAGAGAAACAAAATAAAAACATTAAATTATCATCTATAGGTATCAAGTGAACCATCACCCCAAGTACATTACCATTCTTCAAATCTTCTATTCTTTGATCGGCTTGTTATCCATAAACTTCAAACTTGACGAAGCGACTCTTCTGGTTGTTGAAGTTGGCGTCAAGGTGCTTGATGGCTTCAGAACTGTAGGTGAATCATCTTCTTCATCTTCTTCAAATCTTGATGCCTCCAGTTTCCCCAGAGCGGTCAGTCTTCTTGCTCTTTCAACTTCATTTTCTTCTTCATCAGAGTCATCGTCTTCATCAGCATCAGCATCTTCTTCTTCTTCTTCGTCATCGTCGTCATCGTTAGCGTCTTCTTCTCCATAGTCATCATCATCCTCGTCTCCAAAGTCATGATCTTCATCGTCTTCAATTGTTTGTGGAATAATAGGAACGTTAGGCGGTAAGGCATTCACAACAGCCTCATTCTTTTCAGATTTACTCTTCAAACCAACAGCAGATAGGGCTTTTGATAAAGTAGAACTTCTAGTCCTTGATGCCTCACTTGCTTTATTACTGCTGTGATGGTTGATCTTGTATCTTCTAATGACCTCACCTTCATTGTTTTCAATGATCAAAGTATCATTAACTTTGAAAGCAGTGTATTTTGGGGCTGTAACAGACTTCTCACTAGCTGAAGAAAGTATACGTTCAAGACCCTTCATGGAAGTTATTGATGAAGAATCACTAGTTTGACGTCTCTTTGCTTCTTTAACTGGTTTACCATCAACATGTGTCAATTTAGCATGCTCTAAGATTTCACCATGCTGATCTTCAACCATGACATGTGAACCTTCAGTGTACAAGTTGGTAGCTCTTCTGTTCGCCTCATAATCTTCGCCATATGCCCCATCTGTGGCACTATCATCCTTTTCATTGTATTCATCACTTGTAGTAGTGTTATCATTACCACTTGGGAACCTTTCAGTAGTACCAGTGAATGTTGCACGAGGTGTAATACCAATATTTGGAACATAGCCTTCTTCATTGTGTTCAGGTAGTTTATCTGCATTTTCATCTTTCTTTCGACCATCGCCAAGGGCAAAAGCAGCTGCACTAGCCTCCTTTTCACGCTGACGTAATTCTGAAGTGTATTCTGGTTCATCCAGATCATTATGATGAGAATGGATTCTCTTCAAAAGGTTTTGTTTCTTCTTCTTCTTCTTATTCTTCTTCTTATCTTTTCGTCTCATGCCACCAGCAGGCTTAGCAGGGATACCTGTAGTCTCAATGGTGTTTGAGTGCGACAGCTTACCATCACCGTTCAAAGATGGAGCCAAGGTATCAACACGATGAATAGAAAATGAACTTCCCTCATTCTTCAATTCGGGTAATCTTTGCATCCACGATGATGAATTGGTGTTACCACCGGTAGTGGTGAATGACATTGAAATGGCCATAGTGTTCAAGTGTCTACCCAAAGTGATTACGGCAACAGAAGAACCATGGACAATAATCGAAGTGATGATCAAGAATGTAGTGATTGGCCAAATTACCGCAATTAATTGATAATTATCAGAATCTTTATCCGGCAAATTCACTGTTGGGGTAGCTTCCAGGGTATGAGCACCTTCTAAAGATGCACGAGCCAGAATAGCGGCAAACACGGCACCAACACCAATTGGACCGAAATGGCCACAAAACAAGGCCTCTCTCCATGTCTTGATATCAGGAATTAAAGGCTTCAAAGCCAAGACCGCAGGAATTCTTCTCAAAAAGATAACGACAATAGCCAAGATGATTAATCGCCAAACGTCAAGGCCCAAGGAGCTCTCATTAAATTGATGCCATGGAATAATGGCACCAAAGTAGACAAAGTAAGCCAAGTTCAACAACAAATCAATAACGGTGGAAACGTGGGTTTCTTCAGTCTTTTTGGCGAACCACCCATTCCAAGCAAAGGCTGCCCCAGCTGCAAAAGACACCAATAGATCATCAACACCAAGTATCGAACCAAAACCGGCACAAGTGAAAGCCAAAACAATGTAGAATGACAAGAAAGACTCTCTATCAATTAAGCCTTTTTCTTCGGCAAAGCGAATAGCGTGTCTCCCAACATAGCCGATGAAGACTCCAATAATACAACCCAAGACACATTCGTACAACAACGTCACACATATCCAATCTTTGACAATTTCTCCAGCATTACCAGCATGGATCACCAGATTAACGCCCAGATAGATGAAAGGGAAAGCCATACCATCGTTACACCCTGATTCAGCTGATAATAAGTTTCTCAAGTGACCTGGAACTCTTCTAGCAAACTTACCTTTACCAACAACCGCAGCGGCCAAAACAGGATCTGTGGCAGTGATACATGCGGCAACGGTCAAGCCTTCAGCAAAGTTCAATCCTGGAATTAAGATCCAGACGAACAAACCAACAATCAACCAACCAGAGGTCATCACGGGCACTAGTAGCATAAACACAGAGAGCCAATGCTTCAACATATACTTCTTGGGCAATTCAACTGCGACAGCAAATATCTGCAAGCAAAGGACGATTCTGGAGACCTCCAAGGTGATGTAATCTGTGTTCCCCCATGTTGTTGGGGCGAACCAGTTCAAACAATGAGGTCCAACAATCAAACCAACAATAGCAGCAACGGTGGCTTCACCGATGTAGAGTTTCTCCTTGACAAAAAGGGACACAAGGGAGAACACAGCGGAGAATACACCAAGGATCGCATAGGTGATATGAGCCTTATCAACCTGGAAAAGGTGGGTTAGTAAACTGGAGTGATAAGAGGAAAGCTGTTGATGATACTGCCCTTGAACGATCCAAACGAACAGGCAGCCAAGGCAAGACTCACGTTCAAATGCTCCCAAACAGCCATCCTTCTAGTTCATTAGCACAGGGCAGAGGGGCGATTAAGTAGGAAAACAAAGCTAAGCTTGTGCGGTGTGATGGTGAGAGGAAAGGGAAATGCTTATAGAACTGTTCCAGTATATTTTTTTTGTCTTTTGTTTTCTTCTCGCTTTTTGTGACTATGGTTCGGGACACACAGATAGGGAAATCTTTCAGACCGGAAATATGGTGATAAGTCCCAGTCCCCATTCTTTGGACTAAAGACTACAAGACTAAGAAGACTAAAAGACTGAAGACTAAAATACTGGAGACTTAATCGCATAAAAGAGACTTGGTATCATAATCAGCAGCATAATCCACCTGAATCTTCGAAAGAGTCTCCCCTTTGGACCTTTCTCATCAGTGATCTGCTATCAAAAAAATGTATCTCCGCTCAATCAGGAAATGCCCGTAGCCGTGACTAGACCCTGCATCTTTTAGATTTTTATTTGACAGCTTCATAAGCAATTGGTCAGTTATACACAAGGTGTTATATGAAGTATAGCTGTGAGGTTCGGTCCAGTTGTAGACCAGAAGCCAAACCAAGAGAGCTTTCAACTCTCGAATATTCCTGCTCACTCTGAAGTTTAGTCTCAATATAGGAGATATCACTTATCCAACCTATGGGACGGTTACTGTCATGGTTTGTTGTCAGGGGAGCAAGATCTTCCTTGTTTTGGGGAAGTGAATAATTATAGCTAACTATCAGGATATGCCCTACAGCAAAAGGTGTTATAAACAGCATCATGGGATGGTGATGTATATGTCTTTAATTAGTAGAAAAATGATTGTTAGCTGCTAGTGAAGGTGGACGGGACGCCTTTAGCAAGATCATTTTATGGACGACGAAGTGATGAGTTATCACGAAGCTTAGCGATTTCGTTACCCAAACCCAATCTAAATAGAAAGCACTTATTAAGCTACTACTTTACTGTCCCAATTAATAATTCGTTATCATATAACAGCTTATATATTATTTTATAAACTTTCAGACTTCTGGAGTAACTAAATTGATTGGCTAATATTTCCAAATACGACAAAGATCCAAGTTCTGTTATATATTTTCTGCACATTGTGTTTTTTTCCTAATACGTACAAAGTCGTTTCTAATTGAGCTTGAAGTGCGTCAAACATTCCATGATCAAACGTAGCTTTTCACCAAAAGTGGAATTGAGTCCAAAATTAAAATATTTGGTGATAATGTGGGTTTATGCATCAAAATATTACATGTTGGTACCTTGCATAAACACGCATACAGTTATGACTAAAAAAAATGCAGTAGATCTTAGAAGCCGAAGGAAATACTCTGATATCTCGGGTTTCGCTTACGTACATTAGCACTTCAAACGGGGTTCTAGCCGGACCATCATATGATCTATTCGAGTACAGAATCTTGATGAAAGATAAAATGTATATCATGTGCCTCAGACGTAGTTGCTGATACTAAATTCGACATAGTCCGCTTCTCTCAATTCATTGCACAGTTTCGATCTGATCTCTTGGAAGATTTTCTTATTAGCCATCAGGGCATCAGGTTCTGCCTGGAGGAGGTCCTTGTATTGCTTGATTTGTTGATCCTGATGGTGAGAAGGTATGATATCATAAGGCGAGGTAGGTGACCATGTTTCTTCATTCTGCGCACTGTTGTTGATGATCAGGGAGTCGACTTTCATCTTTAGATGTGTAGTTTTTATGTTTAGTGAGGATGATATCTTCGAAGAAGCATAGTTGCGTAGGCTGTTCAAGACACGTAGCGAATCAGTGATGTATGAAGGTTGTTGAAACATTATTTTAGAGATGTCAAATGCGGTAAGGTCACGGATGTAATTGTCAATTTCCGTTAAGATCCCACGTTTGATTGCCATTGTCAATGAATGGTCGTTTTGTGATAGTAAATAAATTATCTGGATGATGCAAGATTGTGTAAATGTGGTTAAAAATGCTAAGAAAAATGGTTCTTGATGAGTTTGATGCGTGGTAGTGGTTGATTTTAAGTATATGTATGGTTTGAAGATAGATGATGCTAACATTTGGCATAATTTTTCCACAATAGGTAACCTCAGACCTAGGATTGATTGATAGATTTTGAATCTATTGTAATAGAAGAATGATTCTAATGCAGCAATTTGAAATTGAACAGATCTCGTGAAGGATTGAGATAATTCAAACCTCATGGCTTGGTAATAACGACATATTTTGTTATCAATGGTAAAGATCAAAATCAGCAATTCGGGAGTTGTGGCCATTTGTACCTTTGTTTCAAATTCATTCATAACCTTGTTTATCTCAGACTTAATAATTAACACGATAACATCAGTGAATTGGTCCAATCTCTTGGAAACTCCCAAATGTAATTCATGATCATTTAGGTTTCTCAATTGTGCTGTCTGACATGTGAAACTCATGGTCAAAGGTGGTCTTCCTTTCAATAATGTCCTTTGTGTATCCAAATTGACCAATTGCCACCAGATTCTTTTCTTCATCTCAAATTCCACAACGTTAATACTCTCTTCAAGTTTGACATTGTTCAGTTTCAATGCATAGGCATCATTCAAAGCTCGAGATAATAATTGGTCCAATAACCCCCATTGAGAATTCATAGACATGAATTTGGCACCGATTAAGAACACTTGTAATGAAATCAAATTGACATTATCATTATTAATGAAAGTTAAGATCTGTCTTGAATAATTGAACCAAATCTGCGACTTTTGGGCAAAGTTCAATAAAATAGGATTTGATTCAACAAATGTTTTAGTGGCCATTGTCATTGAAGTGGCCAAAATGGTGAATAACAATGAAACCCAATAAAGGTCGATCTCCAACAAGTTCTGTTCTTGATAGAGCCTGATCCAAAAGTTGTCAAAGGATATATTGAACTCCACAACATTTAATACATGACAGTCAGGATCTTGGTGGATGTTCAATAGGAAATAATCTTTCAAAATGACAATGACCTCTTTAGGTGGTAACAATTCAACCATGGATCTTCTGAAATTGGTGATTTGTTGAAAAGTGTGATGATTATAAAGATCAGTCAATACGAAATTATTCTGGTTCAAATGGAAATAGAAACCCAACTGTCTCATTAGGTCGTCATTCTGGTGTGTCAAGATAGAGTTCCGATGCAAAACCTCGTGCAACGTTGTAGCCTTGCTCGCTAGTCTCTTTTCCAAGATACCGACAAGGTCATTATCAGTGATATCAATAGAGTGTTGGTTTTGATTTTGATGTTGATTTTGCTGTTGATCTTGGTGTTGATATGACGAGGACCCGACAGTGTTGACAGGTGAGGTGTTGATGCTTGATGCTATGATGGATTCGACACTGGAGATGGAGCTTACGGAGCTTTTCTTTCTCTGAGTATCCTTTGAGATTCTACCGAAGGAGGCATTGGGTTTGATGAGCTCTTTAAACTGGGACAGTGTCTTTGCAGGGGCCTTGAGACAGTCGTCTTCCCTGTGGTTCTTGACACAGTTGGCACAGGGCACGGAGTGGTCGCATTTGATCTTAAGACGTTTGCAGGGAGCACAGGAGTAACTGGTCTTTGGCTTTCTGCCCTTCATATCTCCACGGAGGGTTCAGGGCGTGGGTCTTTAGCTAATGGAAACTTCCCAGACAACAGCAAGGCTTCCAACCGTTCATGTATATTTATATTTATATATGGTCATCTATGGAGTAGTGTTAGTACCCATAGCTTTGTTTCTTATTGGAATTTTCCGTAATGTATAAATATGCAACGATCTTCTGTGATTAATGCATGTCCAAATTGCCTAAATGGGCATCTTAGTCTTGTTTGTGATCTAGGAGAGTATCTCCAATCTTCATTAATTGATATTGCATTCTGAACGAGATCCCAATCATCATTAGCCTTGAATCACTGAGAAGCAAGTACACAGATTTTATTTAAATAATTCTTCTTTTGATCCAACTCTCTACAAATAATAAACAATAACATGCCTGTTAAACTATATAGACGAGGACACCTCAGGTATGTGTGTCCAGGATCTTTCTGTCGATCCCAAAGAACAACAAAGTTAACAACCCATCCGCACATAAGATCAATCCACCACTGATAATGAACGAGACCCAAAGCAGACCTTTACCAGCCAGTGCACCGGTAATCACAGGCCCCACACATCTGGCTAGGGTCTTCCCAATGTTGACTATCCCCATCACTTTTGTCAATTCATCAGGCTGGATCAAAGCAGTTAGTAACACTTGACGGGGCACAACGTCCATAGCAGATGTGGAGTAGAACAGTGTCATTACGAACGCTGCGGACAGAAATGTCTTCATGAAGGGAGTCAGGATCAAGAACAACGCAGAGGGAACTTGAACAGCTAGTGTTGCCTTGATTGGACCCAGTGTTCTTGCCAGTTTGGAAGATGGAAGGGCAGAAAGAGAGTTACAAATATTGGTGATGAAGAATAAGACACCCAAGGTTGCAGAGTTGATCAAGAAATGGGTCTTGAAATAATAGACTGACCATGCTTGCGTTAAGAAGCCGGATCCAAATGAATCCAGCATGAACACAGAGCACAGTTTGATTAAAATGGACACGGTTTCTCTTTGTAAAGGTTTGTTCTCTCTTGGTAACAAAGACTCCTCTTCTTGATCATTATGAATTTCACAAGCATCACTTAGTACTAATGAAATGACTAGTTTGACAGTACCAATAATGGAATAAATGATAAAGATGGATCTATATGCATCAAGTCTTGAGTATTCATAATCATCAACCAGATGTGTAACCAACAACCCTGTGAACAAGGACCCTGTTGCAGAACCAGCTGTAGCCAATAGCCAATGTAGAGCATATACATCAGCTCTATCTTTCAAAGGTGTCAAATGTGCCATTGTCGACTCCTCAATAGACTTGAATGGGCCAACCTCATCACCAGATGGACTGATAACACCCACTATGGCAGCAAACAACAACCAGTAAAAGTTCTCGCTCGAGGAGAAGACGGCCCCGCTAAAGATCATAAGCAAACATCCCAGTCTTATCACCAAGCGACGGCCCAAGTGATCTGCGTACCAAGTCATCCAGTAAGACAAGAATGTGTCACCGATAAGGGTACAGGCCATAAACAATCCAATCTGCGACTCTGCAACACCCAGTTCCTTCAGGTAGAGCGCAAGGACAATGTTGGAGGACCCGTAGGCCATCAGGCGGAACAGGGCACTGAGCCAGAGGAGGCGGACGTCGCGTGGGGCGCGTATTATGGTGGAAATCATGTTGGTTATTGGTTATTAGTTATTGTTAAAGAGATGAGGTCTTAGTTTTTTTTTTTTTTATTTCCCTTCTTTTCTCTTTATATTAACTTATAAGAATTAAAACATCAACAAGTTCCATTGGTCAAATCCCCCATCAATGGCAGAGATCACAGACCAATTGGACGGGATCCTGGAGGACATTCGCATGCAAATTGCGGAGCCGAATTTGAAAAAGAGCGATGGGCCCTTGGAGGAGCTTTTCGAAGAGGATGAAGAGGATGAAGAAAACTACGACTATGACAGTGATTACGAGTCAGACTCCTCATTGGACGAAGAATTGCAGCTGATAAACGCACAATTGCAATGGGAAGAGTCGCTTGTACAGATCCACAGACTGGTCAGCTTTGTCGTGCTCCCACTGATAGGCAAACTGATAGGGAGAAGGTTTGCTGGTTACAGTAAGTTGAAAAGTCATTCAAATATTCATTATTTCACTAACATAGTTTCATTAGTTTGGAGAAAAGCCTGGGATTATCTATACTAAACCAATACTTCACCCATCCTGCTCTTTGCCCGGATCATCAGCAGGGAATGGAACGGTTCTAGAACACGTTGTGCCACGTTCTTCACCAGGATATCCTCAATCAACTTGAGTTCAACCTTGTTCACTTCATCATCGACAAATTCTTTAATCTTTGACAACTTCAACAACAACAACTTCAACAACGTCTTGACCATCAGTGTCGAGTCCACCCTATGCATCAATTCTAACGTCTCCGTATCACTATGATCACCGAGTAGTCTTGTTAATGTCTCGTTGAACGTATAAAGTTGAGCCATAAGATCCGGTCTGGTGTTCTCCAGGAAGGAATTGCCCAACTTCAGCCCCAAATCATAGAACGAGTCACCAAGGACACGTGCAAATGACATGTTCACTGCTTCTAAGTCGTCTTTTTGCAATCGTACTGTGTTCAGATACCAAAAGTCTGAATCCTGGCTATATACATCAGTTAGTTAGAAGTGTGCCAAAAGAAAAGGGGAAAACTCACATTTCATAGAGATATTCCAACTTGCGCATGCTCAAAGTTATCCTTTGTTGCAGATTGTTGGAACCACACATTTTGGAGGGGATTTTCCGTGTTTGATTCTAATATATTACTTAGTTTAACTTAGTTTAAGTGTTTTTTCCAAATTAATAAAATTTGGTGATGATTTCTGGAATGGAAAGGTTTTAGTATTAAAGAAAGTGATATCTTACCACAGTAAAAGAGTATCATAAAAATAGTAAATAGTAGAGAGACAATCGAGCTACAACCTCATTTACCCCTAAATATCCGATTGTCACATAGCTATACCCCAAATAAACATCAAATAAAACGTCCAAAACACACGCACACACACATGCTAATATATATAAAAAGTAGTTATTGAAGATCAAAAGTTATTGAACTTCTCTGAACAAGATACTCAATTCAGCATCATTGCCCAAGTCACTTAGAAACTCCTCCACGTTGGTCAAAGTGTCTTCACTAAACAGCCCAGATCTTGTGGCACGTAGACCTTCAACCGCAGCCTCAGCCATGCTTTGTCTTCTTCTCTTGGAGATCTTCTTCTTACTCTTGGAAGATTTGGTCATCACTCTGATTGGTGTCATTGTGATCTCATTGAAACGTTGCTTCTTCTTAGAGGCCTTCTTCATGTTATTGCTTGGAGAGTTGTTATCTCTGTTGATGGAGAACCTTCTTGTAGCATTTATGTGCGAATGGTCTTCGTTGATGACACCTTTGTTTCTGAATGCCGATAATGGCACTTTTCTATCACTTGTTGTCACTTCTAACCATTCCCTGTTGGCATCTTCATCATCTTCCAATTCACTCATGTTCAAAAGTTCATCCAAAGCTAGTTCGTCATCATGATTGTTGTTTGATGTTGGAGTCATTGGTATCATGGAAACAGATGTTGAATTTGTATTGGATGAACCATTCTTAATAGGTAATAAAGATCGAGTGGATAGCCCATCAATGATACCAAAGGGTTTGGAATCAGTGGACCAAGTCCCCAAAGCAGGCGGTCTTGCCGTCACTGACGAGGATGATAACAACTCTTGAGCCTTAGACCCAATCTTTTTACGTGATGATGGAGGTGGTAAAGTTTCATCTTCATCTGTCGATTCATCTTCACTTAAATTGTTGGATTGGTTTTGTTGTTGACCTTCATCTTCATTTTCATCACCAGAACTAAAGAAGTAATCCCATAGATATGAATCATCATCACTATCTAGCTCATCTTCCTTTTGTTTCACAATCTGATGGGCTTCTTGGGATTTCAAAAACCCGTCATCAAAGAAGGGGATTGTAAACTCATCGTAATTGTCATCATCATCATCATCATAATCATCCTCACTATCGTATTCATCATCTGAAATGAATTGTAAAGTGTCCTCATTGTTCATTTCTGACTTATGCTTCTTAATCATTTCTTCCACAATCGAGTTTCTTGGAGTAACATTAGCAGAGCTTAGATGTAAACCATCTTGATCATATTCCTGTGCAATATTATCAGCCTCTTGTTTCAATAAATTGTATTCTTCATCGCCTGTTTCAATACCAGTGTCAAGATCATCACTATCTTGTTCAATGGCTCTTAGCAATTCATCTTTATTGATATCATTATCAGACTCAGAACTGTCTTCGATATCCATAAACCCCAACGGTTCGCCAGCAATAGGGTGTGCATCAGCTTTCAATGGTGAGATGTTGTCTTCAATGGCTTCACCAAGATCTTCCTCTTCATTAGCAATTCTCAACTGGTGGTCATTATTGTTGAAATCGAATGAAAAATCAACATCATGGGCAGGTGTAAGTTCTTTAACTGGCGATTTGAATGGACTGGAAGACCTATAATTCTCTAGTGATCTAGCTTTCCTTTCAGCAGTGAGTTTAACAAAATCAACGTCCTCATCATCCGAAGAACTTGAATCATCATCTTCATCTTCATCTTCACTTGATGTGTTCACCACTTTCTTTGAATTGGATTTCCAGATCTCTTCATTAGAAGATTCAGTTTCACTTTCATCATCGCTTGAAGATTCTATTGCGGTGAACTTGTTTCCATACATGCTGCTTCTTGGAAATTGTTCTTCATCATGATCATGGTCATGGTCATGGTCATTATCATTGTCATTGTCATCGCTTTCAAATTCACTCAGCTCAGAGGAATCAGAGTCTATTAAACTGAACCTTCTTTGTGTGATATTGTTTCTGTAATGTGTTGCTTTCGGTTGGGATTTGTTTCTGGGAAGAACGGTCTTGCCTGGTGCCTTTGATGAGTTTGGCTTCAAGCTCTTTGGTATTATGTTCTTTCTTGGACTCATTTCTAGAAGGTTGTTAACATATTGATCTTATGAAAGAAGTTAGTAGGTTAAGCAACAAACACTCACATTTCTTGTATCTCTTTAGTATAATCGCTTGTAATGTGTATATGTCTATCTCTCAATGTATGAAGTCAATCAAATTCTCTTTTAGATATAACTAGAATCAACCCAAAATGGAGTAAAACAAATATCTGTATCTTATAACAGTCTCAATGTCCTTCTATAAGTATCGTATATCTCCTCGTTCAAAACAAGAAGACACACATATTAAAAATACTCAGAAATCTGATCCGCTGTGGTAATAAAAATTTGCAATCAATAGCTAAAAGGCTAAGAAGATAAGTAGTGATGGAGAAATAAGTGGTAATCTTTAGTTAATTCACAGCCTTCGGTGAGCGGAATTGATCTGTGAAAATTGGTGACGACTGTCTGTGAAGGGTAAGGGAGTACTGGTCTGGTGAACTTGAACTTGGAGATTGGAGATTGGAGATTTGTTTTTATAAAAAGTTGATGATGCTTATTATAATTTCAATTTGACTGTTTAATAAAAAAAAAAATTTGTATGAGAAAAATTTTAACGAGATCCGAGCCATACTTAAGCCTAAAAGGGAAATAAGCCCTCGGTTTTCATTATAAGTGTAAGCTCCCATTTTATTGCAAGTTCCTATCTGATACTCTTTGGAATTTACCAACTTTTTTCCCCTGAAATTACGACAATGGTGACATAACTTATAAGGCACTCTCAGATAGTAGAAACTTGACTCCGAGTAGCTTCTAGAATCGCTACCCCCATTTCTTACTACTCAATGTCTCGATCAAGTAGTAATATGAGGCCATATTAACTCTGAAGTATTCACTGTGAAACAGTTGCTCCTGATGATCAGTCCACAACCTT
>PPMH03000065.1:0-28491 GCA_003707945.3 Taiozyma bovis | reverse complement strand
AGGCGGTTTCCAGGGTTACGAAGATGTGGAGAGTTTTCTATAAAAACCACAAGAACAGAGAACTTTTGTGTTTTATATATATACTTCAAAATAGAAAACCACTATCTCTCTTGAGAAATGTTTTACCACACTACATCACACCAAAGACATGAACAGACTTCAATGGCCACAAGTTGTCAATCCCCGCACCAGGGTTGATTGGACAACAATCAGAGATGCTTACACATATGAGAATGAGTTTTGCCGCGACGGTTTCAATCGTGTTCGGGCATTGGCGCCAATATTGGAAACAAGCATTTCGCGAAGTCACATGACAGGTTTTCTAAAATCAGTTCCATGAAGGTTGTTACTCCAATAGCCCCCGTCTTCATAACGTTTGATGACGAACCACCTCCCCGTCGCCGTCAACAGTTGGGTACTCATACTGTCAAGCTATATTGGTCATCACCATTTACTCAAGATCACGTTCACAGCATCTTAGAAGCCACCAGACATCGGTGGCAGCGTCATATGGAGTTATTCAACGAATACACTGAGGACGATCTAACACACTTAGTGAGAACAAACTGGTTTGACTGGTATCATTGTCTGACGCTATTAGGTGCACTAGTGAACTACATGAACTCTCTAGAGTATCGTCCTACCATCAAGTACATTAAGGATCTCAAGAATGCTCTCCACACACATTAGAGAACTTATTTCTCCTGTCTTCAAGTGGCTGATGAGAGATTCGTCATTCCAAAGAAAGTTTTAAACCATATATCCACTGCCTACGAGGATGACATTGCCTTATTCTGCTTATCGGGTTAGTGATGGGGCGGTTTATGAAGTTGTGTTTCAATGAAGCTAATTTGAATACGACATATGAGTAGCTTAACTTATACAAAGTGATTGCATTGTAGATACAGTCGAAAACATAAGTGTCTTAAGGTTGTATTATTAGAAACCTCAATCCCAATTTCCATCAAACAATTACTCCAGATCTTCACCAAGACGAGCTGCTGGATTAGTTTCAATAAAGTCCAAACTGACCTTGTGACCTAGTAACTCTCTGATATTACTAACAGCGTACCTGATCATAGTTGGGCGCTCTAAGGATAAGCCGAAACCTAGAACTCTCAAGTTCTTAGGTAGACCCATAGTTTCTAACATCTCAGGTCTGAACATACCAGAGTTACCGATTTCGACCCATTTACCTAGACCATTGTGCCATGAGTAGATTTCTAAGGATGGTTCGGTGTATGGGTTGTAAGTTGGCTTGAATCTCAAGTCATGGACACCCATCTTAGCAAAGAAATCTTCCATGAAACCGATCAAGTCACCCAATGTCAAGTTGTAATCAGCAATGACACCTTCAACTTGGTGGAATTCGGCCAAATGTGTTGCGTCAACAGCTTCGTTTCTAAAGACTCTGTCAATGGAGAATAGTCTGGATGGCTGTGGATTTTCAGCTAGTTTCTTCAAGACTTGAGATGAGATGGAGGTTGTGTGGGTTCTCAAGACTAATCTCAAAGATTCTTCTTCTTTCCATGGATATCTGTAACCGATAGAACCATTTGAACCTTCTTCATGGACTTTCTTGGTGGCCTCGAAGAATTCAAGATCATCTGGTTTACCGGCAATTAAAGGATCCTTTAGATAAAAAGTGTCTTGTAAATCACGAGCTGGATGTTGTTGAGGAACGAATAAGGTATCAAAGTTCCAGAAACCGGTGTCAACATATTGGTTGGTTGGCATTTCACTGAAACCTAGAGAAAAAAAGATCTGTCTGAACTCTTCACGGACTTTGTTTAGAGGATGTAAGGCACCAGAATGTGGTGCGACACCTTCAGAGTTGAAATTGTACGGCTTAAACTGGGAAGTTTCCCAAGATCCGTTGATGACCATATCACTTGTTATCTCAGTTTCTAGCTTTTCGATCTGTAAACTGAATTCTTGACCCTTGTCAACTTTGAATGATAGAATCTTGGTGACGGTTATCAATTTACGTTTCTTCAGTTCGGACAGCTTCTTAGCATCTTTCAAGGTGCCAGTTTGTTCGATTTCCTTTAGTTCCAGGGCAGTTTCATCCACTGGCAGCTGTTCTTTGTTGATCTTTTCGTTGACAACCAACTCATCACCATTCTTACTGATCCAACCGTTCTTGAAGGCTTTGGCTTGACCTACCTTACCAGCAGGACCCAGAACGTTACCGACCTCCGAAATCTTCAGGTGTTCCAGTTTCAAGATGGTTTCTAGCAGTCTGTATTCATGGGAGCCCTTGGCCACAATCTCCTGAGCCTCATCGGTCAGGGCCCATTTTTCCTTCTCTATGGACTTGAATGTGATCTTGGAACGAGCTAATAGAGAGTTCAGGGCAGCTTGAACCTGTTGAGAGTCCAGGTCTGGGAAAGCTTCCAGGGTGTTGTTGATGGCGCTCTCTTTGTCCAAGATTTGCAGAATGGTCAATTGGAGCTCAGACATGGCGGGGAAAATGGCTCTAAGTGCTTGATATCAGTCATATAATAACGACTTTTTGATAATTTTTTCAACGTTTTTTTTCTTGTCGGTTGTTGACCAGGGCTGCAAACCAAATGGAAAGTCCAAAGTGTGTGGGAAAACACGCCTCAAGATTTATGAAATGCCCAAGTTTCGCCACTAAATACACGTCCACCACTCCATAATGGACCTTAATAACCTCACAGACAGAGAGCAGCTGGGGAAAGATGTGAATAACACAGAAAAGCATGTGAAGAACGAGGAAGAGGCCAACAATCTAGTGTTTCCCTCCGAGATCACGGACGATGAGACTCTTGACAACACGGTCATCACAAACAACGCACCATCGCCATTCCTGGACGTTCCAGTAACCAGAGACGATGGGAATGAGTCGGATTCCACGGTAAGCGAGTCTTCTGCTGGACAAAGCAAGGACAACTCGGAGGATGTGGACCTGATAGATATAGATCTGGGTCTTGAAGATGAAAACATCGAGGAATTCAACTGTCATTGGCAACAATGCGATGCTAACTTTGACAAGTCCAGGCAATTGACAAATCATATTATTGATTCCCATGTTAAGGACAACTCCAATCTACAATGTCAGTGGGATGGATGTTTGGAAAGACTGTCTAACAGAATCTCCCTACTCACTCACATTCGAAGACATTCAAGAGAAAAACCTTACTTCTGCCATCTAGCGAGCTGCACTGAGACATTAACCACTTCGAAGGATCTGATAGACCACTTGCATAACATCCATAAAGACCAGTTCGCAGAAAAAGTGCCTTGGTACAACTATCTGAATGAATTACTTGACCACAACATAACAATTGAGAAGGATTCATTAAGGGCCATAAGAACAGCTAAAGATAGGTACAAGAGAATAGAGACTGAAACAGATTTTGAAGAGTCCATCACAAGACCAAGGATCGACTTCTTGAAGGTGCAAAACATCCAAGTTGGTGATATCGTTACTGAACCATCTAAGAAGAAAGGTAGAACTGCCAACAGTGAAATCAATGTTGAGATCAGAAACGATTTCAAAGAAAGCAACGATGCGTACAAGCAACTTCTGGTCGAATCATCCAAAAATGCATTCGACAAACTAGAATATCTAGAAACTCTACCAGGAATCAACGAGATTGATTTAAAAGAGAAGACCGACTTGCTCCAACTTTATCAATCCTTGAACAGAAAGTTCTTATGGAGTCTAGAAGTCGGACAATTGTTACAAAAAGACCTTGAGGAAGCTAAGAAAACTGAAGAAAAATTGTGGCTGAATAAAGAGGCTCTTTTGGAAGCCAGTATACAGCTGGAGATCCCAAAGGAAGATCAAGTGTATGACCTAGCTTAAAATTGTACGCATTTTCTATAGTGATTACGTAAGTCATATATCAGAAAATTTTTATGTCAAAATGAAAAGTGATAGAGTCCTAAACCGAGAACTGTTCCATTTCAAGAGTGTGTTATTTCACAATGAGCGGACTTTCACCAATTAATGAGTCACCTGTGAGCGCTTCCAGTATGAGCGACACAGAAGAAAGTGTCACGGCTTATGACAACCTAGGACTAGATGATTTATTCGATGCTCTAAAAAAACAGACAAAGGATGTCTCAAGCTTAGTTCCAGCCGGTCTAGATGATGAATTATCAAAGATCAAAAAGTCTATTGCCAAACTACCCAAGATCCAACAAGCTGGTGAAGGTTTATCGGGAACTATTGTCCAGAAAGATTCCAAAGGATACCTACTCAGTGCTAAACAAGACAAAACACTCTCCAAAGTCAACATCACAAACATCAACGACCCAATCAGAATATCGAAGAAGAACGAAAGTAACGAAAGAGGTTGGTTTGACTTACCAAAGGGTGAACTAACGGAGTCTGTCAAGAGAGACCTAAAGATCATTGAACAGAGAGCTGCTTTAGACCCAAAGAGACATTACAAGAAGAGCAAATGGAAAACACCAGAGAATTTCCAGATTGGTACTATTGTGGAAGGTAATACTGAGTTCTACTCTTCCAGATTGAAGAACAGAGATCGTCATCAAACTATTCTGGAATCTGTGCTACATGATCAAGACACTAAGCATTACTTCAAGAGAAAATACGATGAGATCCAAGTCAAGAAGACCTCTGGTAAAAAAGCTCACTACAAGAAGGTCAAGGAAGCTAGACGTAAGTACTAGTGTATATAAATTAGGTAATTGCATGGGAATGAATAGAGAGATTTATTGTCATGAAAGACTGTAATATCATTGCCTAGGCAACTAAGATATCCGGGGGTGTAACCCCCGGATTTTACCCTTTGAAGCAATTCCATAACAAAAACAAAACCGGTTGCCCTCGGTATATACAAACACCGATTTGCCAAAAAATTTCTTTGGCACAGATCAATAAAAACATTTCTTACTGGTTTCCTTCTGAAGAGTACCACTATAGTCTGCTCAAGCCGCTGCTTTACTAGTAATTTACGGCTGCAGTTACGTCTGGCCACTTTCCTGCTCTTATTGCTGTTTAATTGTGAGTTCTACCCAACATTTTAGGAGCTTTGAGGAATTTCACATCAACACTTTGCTAGTACCAACTTCTGAAGTTTAAATATCCAGAAGCGTCCTTTCGAAGCAATTCCAACTCTCCACAGAGAGTGAAGATTTACGAGAGGTGCCTTTTTCTTGCCAACAGGCTGAGTGTTTGCTCATTTTGATTCTTCTCTAGATCAGAAATTTTACAACTCCCGTTTTACTAGAACCTCCACTAACACCACAAAACAGAACATTTTAGAGAAATTATACGATAGTCCAGATGGAAATCAGTCAAATATTGCACAATGCTATCTTGGGCCATGACCAGGCTCAGCGTGCTGAAGCCGAGGCCCATTTGGAATCTCTCTCAAAAGAGAACTTTGTGATGTACGTTGGGTTGTTAACTCAAGCTTTGGCCAATGAAGATTTGAAACAAGAAGTCAGAATCTTGGCTGGTATTCACTTGAAGAACGAACTGACTTCCAAGGACTCAAACAAGAAGAAAGAACAAGCCAATCGTTGGATTAGCTTGGACCAAAATGCCAAATCTGAAATCAAACAAATTGCTTTGAAATCCTTGTTGACCCAACATGACAGAGTTGCCAATGCTGCAGCCCAATTGGTCGCTGCAATTGCTGATATCGAGTTACCAAGAAGAGAATGGAACGAGCTAATTAGTATAATAGTTGAAAACACTAAACCAGACAAACCAGTGCATGTCAAACGTTCATCATTATTGACCATTGGGTACATTTGTGAAACTGCTGATCCAAACGATGAAGGTGTGGTCAGTCAATCCAACGGTATCTTGATCGCCATTGTACAAGGTGCACAATCTTCAGAACAATCAAAGGTTGTCAGACTAACTGCCTTGAATGCCTTAGTTGACTCTTTAGAATTTATCAAGTACAATTTTGAAAATGAGGGTGAAAGAAACTACATCATGCAAGTTGTCTGTGAAGCTACCCAAGCTGATGATGTTGAATTACAAGCTGCCGCTTTTGGCGCTCTAGCTCGTATCATGGCCTTATATTACAACCACATGAGTGTCTACATGGAGAAAGCTCTATACGGTCTAACTGTTGCTGGTATGAAATCAGATAATGAAAGAGTTGCATGTATGGCTGTTGAATTCTGGTCTACGGTTTGTGAAAACGAAATCGACATAACTTTGGAAAAGGAAGAATTCCCAGATGCCAACACTTCTCTATACAACTTTGCTTTCTTTGCTTTGAATGACATCTTACCAACTTTGTTCCAATTGTTGACGAAGCAAAATGAAGACCCAGATGATGACACCTGGAATGTTGCTATGGCAGCTGGTGCTTGTTTGCAACTGTTTGCCCTTGATACCGGTAATTACGTTGTCCAACCTACCCTAACCTTTGTTGAGGAAAACATTAATTCTCAAAGTTGGAGACACCGTGAAGCTGCTGTTATGGCTTTTGGTTCCATCTTAGACGGTCCAGACAGAGACCAGTTGAAGATCTTGATTGGCCAAGCTCTTGTTCCAATCTTATCTTTGATAACAGATGAAAACTTGCAGGTTAAGGAAACGGTTGCTTGGTGTATTGGTAGAATTGCTGATTTGATTATTGACGCCATTGATGTTAACAAACACTTGCCAGATGTCATTCAAGCTGTTGTCCATGGTCTAAGTGATCATGGTAAAGTTTCTGCTAACTCTTGTTGGACCTTGATCAACATTGTTGAACAATTGAACGCTGGTGCCGCGTCTCAAGAATCATCACCAATTTCTCAATATTATGGTACTCTGGTCCCATTGCTATTAGAAGTTTCAGGCAGAGGTGACAATGAATACTCAGCTAGAGCAGCTGCTTACGAAGCGTTATCGACTCTTGTTTTATACAGTGCTAACGATGTCATGCCGGTTGTTAACAACATTGCTTCAGAAGTGTTGGCCAGAATTGACCACACTGTTGTGTTACAATCGCAAGTCACTTCCTCTGAGGACAAGGCCAACTTGGAAGAATTGCAATCAAATATTTTGGCTCTATTGACCAACGTTATCAGACGCGTCGGAGGTGAAGTTGCTGGTGTTGCTGATAACTTGATGCAATTGTTCTTAAAGTTGTTGCAATCTCAACAAAACTCTGTCATTGAAGAAGATGTTTTCGTTGCAATTTCCGCTTTAGCTGGTGCGGTTGGTAACGACTTCAATAAGTACATGAATGCCTTTTTACCATTTTTGACCAATGCCTTGAACCAAACTGAGTCTTCAGTCTCAAATACCGCTGTTGGTTTAGTTGCTGATATTTCCCACTCATTAGGTGAAAACTTCAACCACTACTCCGAGGGTTTAATGAATATCTTGGGTTCCATCTTGTCCAATCCAAACGTTAGAAAGGAATTGAGACCAGCTGTGCTGTCTGCATTTGGTGATATTGCTTCAACTTTAGGTGCCGGTTTTACTCCATACTTGCAAGTTGTTTTCAACATTTGTGCCGAAGCTCAAAACGCTGCTCCGGAGAACTCATCAATCGAAAGCATTGATTATACTTTAAGCGTTCGTGAGGCTGTACTGGACACTTATGTCGGTATCGTTGGTGGTTTACACAGCAATCCAGATGTAATTTTCCCATACGTTCAACAGATCTTCACTTTGTTGTCTATTGTCAGTAATGAATCCACTTTGACCATGTCAGACAGTGTTTCAAGATCAGCTGTTGGTTTGATTGGTGATTTGGCTCAGATGTTCCCAGATGGTCGTATCAAGCAATTCTACAACCAAGAGTGGATTACTCAATTCATCAAGAAGACGAGAGTCAATCAAGCCTTCTCACAAACCACTCAAGACACGGCTAGATGGGCTAGAGAGCAACAAAAACAACAAATAAGCTTATAAGCTGCTGGATTTATTTGAGGTACAGACCATTTGTCTCTGTCTAACCTTTTCATCTTTTATTCATTTAATTTTTCTTCCTCCTCCTACCTCCCTCCTCATTTTAGCATTTTAGATCTTTAGCCTGATCCTCCTCCTTTACTCACTTGAAGTTGACGTTCCTGTCCTCTTTCAAGTTCTCATTTTTTAGTCACTTAGTCCTTTTTCAATATACCCTTTTTGATTATGAGCTTTTGTTATGCCCTTGATGATTTCTTTTACTCTGTTGGTCTATTTTGCCTTTTTTTTTTCAATTAGCTACTATGCTTTCCTCTCTCGTCTGCGTTTTGACAAATTTTAATAGTTCTCGTTATTCCAGCCTCTTGCTCGTCACCATCCACTAATAGTTTATAGTTATTTAGTGGACACCATCTTTTGACGTTTCCCTTTATAGATAGCGGTTTGCCACAATACACGATTATGATCTCATGAAGATATCAAGAAAAATGAAAAAAAAATAATAGACACACTCAACAACAGTACAAAACAGACAATGCCAGCTTCTTTGAACCGCACACCGGTTCCCTTCGACGACACTTACGTGCTATATAATCCAGAGGACCCATTGTCGCTGATCTCTGTGTTTTTCACGCTTCTGCCTATCGGGATCCTGATCTTCTACCTATCATGGTTCATCATCACCAGGGAAATCGAGCCAGTGATCATGGCCGGTGGACAAGTCATTAACGACGTCCTCAACAACATTGTGAAGAACATCGTCAAGCAGGACAGACCGATTAAGATTGAGGGATTCCAGCAGAATGGGCTCCGGTCAGGTTATGGGATGCCTAGTGCTCACTCTCAGTTCATGGGCTACTTCTCCGTGTATTTGATGCTGCGTATCTGGCTCCAGTGGCGTGGACTGTCCAAGGGGAGAAAAGTTGGAGGCACTTTGCTTCTGATTTTCACTGCCTGGGCAGTGATGGCTTCAAGGGTTTATCTATGGTATCATGATGTTGCCCAAGTTAGTGTCGGCTATAGTATTGGTGCCAGTTTGGGTGCTGTTTATTTCTTTGTCGTTAGTGTTGCGAGATCAATTGGACTTATTGATTGGATTCTAAGATGGAGGATCGTGAACGTCTTCTGGGTTAAAGACTCTGTCTACTTTGAACCTTTGTCATTGAAAGATGAATATGAAGCTTGGATCAGGAGAAGAGAGAGTAATTTGAAGAGGGATTAATCGATTAATAATAAAACCACATTTGCATTCTTATTCAATACTACAGACGTACGTATCCGCTCTCCCCTCAAGGCTCAACACCATCTATGGAGATTCTGGTGGCCTTGTTTTCGTAAGGAGTGTATGAAATCTCCACGATTTCATTTCTAGGGAATTGTAAAGATGAAATTTCATGGGATGAACAAGCCATCAAGTAACCGTACAGCACTCTCAGTGAGGATTCATGTGCAATGATCAAGATATCACCACTCATTCTTTCCATTTCAAGCAATAATGGTTCCATCCTGACAGCTAAATCATGATATGACTCGGCCCTTGGATATCTGTGATGGTATGGATCCTTTTGATCTTGTTCGTATTCATCAGGAAACTTCTCTTTAATCTCATTCTCACTTAAATCCGCAACAGCGCCTGGGTTCAACTGGTTCAATTGATATCTTTCTCTCACTGCGATTCCTTTATTTCTAAACGGGTTAGCAGTAGCTGAAGTTCTCTTTCTGGTGGCAGTCCAGACGACAAATGAGTCCTCATCACTACCATCGGCAGTTGGAGGCTGTCTGAAAGCACTCTTCAAGTTGTTAATAGTGTCTGTGCTTGAATTTGCTGTACTTGGGACGTTTGACGGGACAGTGGAACTGATAGCTTTAGCATCTTTGGCATTCTGTTTCTTTCTTTCGCCAATACGTTTGAGCAATGTATTAGCCAAGATTTCTGAGAATTCAAGACCCTTTTCATTCAACTCCTCATCATCGATGTATTTGTCCAAGTCGGATTTACCACATCTTGAGAAATAGACACAACCGGACTTGATTCTGGAGTTCATTAAGAAGAAGACAATCCTATTGACCAAGTAACCATATTGACTGTTATGAGTGATCAATCTTTCACCGAAATTGATGAATTTGATATAGCTCAAGTTCTTCTCATCATCATTCTCATCAACATGTTCATAAATTGGTGCGTTGAATTGGATTCTTTTCAAGTAGTCAGCCTTAGCAGCCTTTGGATTCCAGCCAGTGTAATCTGGCGATAAAGTAGCATTGTTAACATTTTTTCTCAATAGTTCATCATCATCAATGATAGATTCAATAAAAAGGACCTTGACGTTCTTCTTGGTAAAGATCTCTTGGATTTCAGCACGATCTTTCTTTAGGATATTTAAGGCATCGTAGATGGCAATCTGACCTTTCTCCTTCTCAAAAAAGTTTTGAATATCACCCAAGCAGTCGTTTAATACCTGTTTACGTAGCCTTATACCTTCTTTGGTCTTTGGTGCAGCACTGAAATAGTCTTGTGGAATGTCACTTTTGAAATCAGAGTATGCAGTTCTTCTGTAGTCTGAGACATGGAACGGATGAGTCTTGACACCCAACCATCTCAAATAACGGGTCAGACTCACAGAAATGTGTGTTTTACCCCTAGCAGGAAGACCAACCAACACGATCAAGATCTTACCAGCGTGGAACATACGCCCCGATTCAGTGGAGTACAATTGGGCAGGGAACACATGGCTCGGGTGTAAATAATCGTGAACACCGTCGACGTGTGGAGCCTGTGAGTCAACGCTAATCTCGGACTGCCTGGAGTTTATGGACCAACGCTTTGTTGTCCTGGCTGAGTAGTTACCAAGGAGCTTTGGAGGTTGGATCTCCTCGTAGCCGTTCAAAGAGGCAGAAGTGTCGGTTTCCTCGTCCGAATCCAGCAGAGCACTCATTTTTGATGATTCTGGTTAGCAAATGGGCAGCGCTGTGCTATTTTAAGGTGGCGTTTATGAGAGGTTTTAAATTGTTGAGTTGAATCGGCCATTGCCTTGTGTTTATCAAATTTCGGTTCTGGGGTAAAAAAAAAGACACAGGCCGGGGCTGCATAACCATAACCGGGAGACAACATATTACGTAATAGTGCACTAAACCTACACTAGTAACCTATTAATCCAATTATCCTATTACTACACTCTCGCAAGATCTCATAACCTAATATTAAACAAACAGGGTAATCTATTCGGCGTTACCACCTTTTCTGGCAATCAAAGCTTTTCTGTCCTTGTCCAAGTATAATTTGGTAATGATTAATTTGGATGGATGAACGTTGATTGGAACTGAAGCACCGTTTGACTTTTCCTTGGTTAACTTGTCAACTTGGACAGCGAATTTCAATCTGTAGACAGAGGAAACCTTACCTTCTTGACCTTTCTTGGAACCACGAACAACTTGGACTTGGTCTTCCTTTCTGATTGGTAAAGCTTTGATTTTGTATTGTTCTCTTAGTTCCTTTGATAATGGAGCAGATAATAGAGCACGACGTTCACTTGATGGGGCAGTGAAGTAAGCCTTTCTGGATTTGCTTCTGGAGCTGGAGACGTCTGTTAAAAAAATAGTTAGTACTTGGTTCACAAAAGAAAGAAAAAAGTATGGGGTTTAAGATTCGCATGTTGAGGGCAGTGAGATATATGGGAGAGGAATAGGGGTGACTCTGACCAATCATGATGGACCTGTGTACCTAATAATGAGTTCATTGACATAACGTTGAGAGCTCTCTGCGGATGTGAAACTTGAGCTTTATTCCTAACGCTTGCTTATAATATTCTCTCTAATATGATGTATGATAGTAATTGAGAAGCTGATGATGGTAGGTTTCTTCGATGTTCAGTATTGAGCATGGCTGGATTCATCACTTTACATTAAATTTATCCATTGAATATTGGGTTTAATGGCCCAAAGTTCTCAATAATTTCGGGATCTTTCGACATGACTCCTCAAGATGCATTCTATTGGCCCATAGGTTCATACTCTGAGCACATACCTAATGATTGTTTAGCCATTTTTACCTATTTGTCTGTTATATTGTATAAAGTGTATGAAAAGTTGATTGTTCTGAACTTTTTTTTTGCGTACAAACTGAAAATTCGCGCATACAGGATTATGTAAGCACTCACTGTGTGTGAAATTTTCACTGAGGTTTTGTGTTTTTCCAGCATTTTTTTGGGGATTTTTTGATATTCTAATGGTGTTTGGGTGTCTACCAAAACTCTTAGGGCTTCGGAAACAAAATCAGAATCACGTGAAAAGACATAGGACTTTCATTAAAAAAAAATTGAAATTCTTTTTGACATACATAGAAAACAACAAAAACCGTATAACATCACGTAAAATAACTAATACGACACCAAAAACGACGAATCTAGATACAGTCGATAGCCAAGGTATACATACAGCCAAAAACAAATCAAAAGCCAAAAAACAAACAGATTCAGCCGCACAAAATTCTAAAATAAAGAAAAGATTTCGGCCCCTCCCGGGGATCGAACCCGGATCAGATTCTCCGGAAAAAACTATGCTAACCATTGCACTAGAGGGGCAATCTTTGTCCAAATTTCGGATAATTTGGTACTAGAATAGGTACTGCGACAGTGTGCCTACCAGAAATGAAAAGCGCGTAATTGCCGCATTGGGAAGTATTAATTGCATGAAAAGTTTATTTTATTTTTTGACGCGTTTCTTCTATCTATGTAGTATCGTTTGAAACACTTCATCTCTGTAACATTTGAGCCACAAACACACAGACGATACAACAATGTCATTCCCTGCTGTTCGTCTTCCGCTTTCTTCCATTGCCGGTGATGCTGGCCGTATGCCTTCTGCTACCTTCAGTGACATGGCCCCATCTGTCCATGCTGCCAACGAAGAGGCCCCCGTGAATGAACGTGTGGAAAGAGTCAACAGAAACAACCTAAACGCCATCCGAAAGATCGTGGACAACACCGGTGAGAAGGTCTCCGAGGCCTTTGAACAGTTTCTGGAAGATTTTACTGAAGTGGTCGACCCAGAGAATGCTACCCAACAAGAGCTACATCATTATGAGGCTTTCCATGGTAAGACCTATCTGATCCAACTGGAACTGATGAAGCAGACAGAGAAGAACACCATATACATTGACTACAAGCATCTGCTGACGAGAGAGAATGGTGTCCTTGCTACTGCCATCAGCGAACAATACTACAGATTCGTGCCATTTTTAACCAAGGCCCTCAGAAAAGTCATCAAAAGACATCAACCATCCCTATTGAGGTCTGGTGCCGTTGTTAATCCAAACGACAGCGAGTTTGACACAGAATCCCAGGCCTCCAATCTCGGACAAGCTGAAAGAATCTTCCAAATTAGTTTCTACAATTTACCACTAGTCCAAAAAATCAGGGACATTAGAGCTGATCAGATTGGGTCTTTAATATCCATCTCAGGTACCATTACCAGAACGTCAGAGGTTCGTCCTGAACTTTACAAGGCCACTTTCACTTGTGATGAATGTAGGGCCGTTGTGGAAGGTGTGGAACAGATCTTCAAATACACCGAACCTACCCATTGTCCAGATCCTGATTGTGGTAATCAATCATTATGGACTCTGAACATTGCCAAATCTCAGTTCAACGATTGGCAAAAAGTAAGAGTCCAAGAAAATTCAAATGAAATCCCATCTGGTTCCATGCCTAGAACTTTTGACATTGTGCTTAGAGGTGATATTGTTGAAAGAGCCAAGCCTGGTGATAAGTGTAAATTTACGGGTACTCCAATTGTGTTACCAGATCTATCACAGCTAGGTATTCCGGGTGTGAAACCATCCTCAATCAGAGATGGTGGTAACAGAAATGAAGGTTTGAATTCTGGAGTTTCCGGTTTGCAATCTTTGGGTGTCAGAGACTTGACATACTCTATTGCCTTTTTGGCCTGTCATGTCTCATCATTGATCAATAAAGAAGGTAACATTGGCTACGATGATGAGCTAGAAGATGGTTTAGACTCTGACCAAATCAATTTCCTAAGCCATTTAACTGAAGCTGAAAAGAATGAAATGAAAGAAATGTTGGCTGACCCACATATCTATTCCAAATTAGTCAACTCCATTGCCCCTGCTGTTTATGGTCATGAAATAGTGAAAAAAGGTGTGTTATTGCAAATGTTGGGTGGTGTTCATAAGAAGACCATTGATGGTATCAATTTAAGAGGTGATATCAACTTGTGTATTGTTGGTGATCCATCCACTTCCAAATCACAGTTCTTGAAATACGTCACCAGCTTCGCACCAAGAGCCATTTACACTTCTGGTAAAGCCTCTTCTGCTGCTGGTTTGACCGCTGCTGTTGTCAGAGATGAAGAGTCCGGGGAGTTCACAATCGAAGCCGGTGCTCTAATGTTGGCTGATAATGGTGTTTGTTGTATTGATGAGTTTGATAAGATGAACGTTTCCGATCAAGTTGCCATTCATGAAGCCATGGAACAACAAACCATTTCCATTGCTAAAGCTGGTATCCATGCCACTTTGAACGCCAGAACTTCGATCTTGGCAGCTGCTAACCCAATCGGTGGCAGATACAACAGAAAAGTGGGTCTCAGAGCAAACTTGAACATGACAGCCCCAATTATGTCAAGATTTGATTTGTTCTTTGTTATTTTGGATGATTCCAACGAAAGAGTTGATACACAATTAGCTAGCCATATTGTTGAATTGCACATGAGACAAGATGATGCCATTAATCCACCTTACAGTTCTGCCCAAGTATTGCGTTACATAAAGTACGCCAAAACTTTCAAGCCAAAGATGTCCAAGAGAGCAAGAGACCTACTGATTGCCAAATACAAAGAGTTGAGAAGTGATGATGCCCAGGGACTGGGTAGATCTTCTTACAGAATCACTGTCCGTCAACTGGAATCCATGATAAGATTGTCGGAAGCCATCGCCAGAGCCAGTTGTACCAACTTCATTGATGAAACTGTTGTTGGTGAAGCTTATGATTTGTTGAGACAATCCATCATCAGAGTCGATTTTGACGATGTTGATCTAGGTGACGATGGCGAAGACGATGCCGCTGATACCGCTGGTGGTGGTGATGATAACGATAATGACAACCAAGAGAATGATAATGACTTAGCTATCAACGATGCTGGTCAACCTGAGGAAGGAGCCAGAACGCCAGAACGCACTCCACAAGAGCCAAAGAAAAAGAAGAAGATTACAGTTCCATATGAGAAATTTGTGGAGATCAGAAACGCCATGGCTTACAAGATATCTGAGGATAAGAAACATGATGGTCCAGGTGTCACTGCAAGTGATTTGGTGACTGGCTACTTACATGGAATTGAAGCCAATATCGAGTCTGAAGAACAGTATTACTATGAAAGAAACCTTGCCCTGAAAGTCCTTAAGAGATTGAGAAAGGATAGAACCTTCTTGGAAATGAAAGGTGATTTGAAGGAAGTGGAGGGTGAAACTGAGGAAGAAAGACAAGAAAGACTGGCTGCTGTCAAGACTGTCTTCGATATCAATCCAAATAATGCCATTTATGATTTCTATGGTGGTGAGGAGCCGGCAGAAGATGACCAATAGTCCCATCTTCCCACCCCCATCCCTTTAAGTGCAAAACACTTATTGGATACGTGTTTTCTCCATTTTAATTGTTTCCAGTCTTCTGTTTCGGTTCAAGTTTATGTTTTACACTCAACTTTGTAGTTCCACAGCAGTTTATAATACCCGCGAATTTTTTACTAGTTCCATCATGAAAAATGTTGAAAAGTCACATAATTGGTGGACACTCTTTAAAGACTCGCAATTTCCCCAATCCAGAATGTTCGGTCCTTCCCTGTTGAGACGGTCTATCAGGCTTCCACTGGCCAACAGAGCCGTATCTTCCGCCCTTAAGGCATCCCTCCACCCTGTCAGAATCAATTTCTACTCCACAGGTTCAGCATCCTCTTCCTCCTTCACCAAGGATTCCACTGACTCCAAGAAAAAGGAACCAAAGATCCCACTGGGAGCTCGCTTGAGATCTGCCTTCACATTTACAGCTGCTACTGGGCTAGTCGTTGGCGCCACTGGTCTCGCTGGGTTGGTCGTGTATTTGGTGGTTTCAGAGATCTTTCTTCCTTCTGGTGATACCCAAGTGTTCAACAAGGCTGTCAGCTTGATCGAAAAGGACACAACGGCTCAGCAGCTGCTACAGCTGGAAGCAGGAACAAGACTAAAAGCCTATGGTGAATCTAGTGATAACAAGTGGACCAGAAACAGACCAATTGCCAGTACACGTCGGGTCGACAAGTCTGGTAAGGAACATCTATTCATGAGATTCCATGTTGAAAGTAAAGCTAAACATGGCTCTGTTCAACTTGAGACAATTGCTGCTGACGTCTTACACCCAGAATACTCTTACATTTACCTCGATGTCCCTGGTGAGAGAAGACATTACATCATTGCCCCACCTAAGCCACCAAGCTTATTAGGCTCAAGAGATCCTAATGCTGGTTTCTTGGGTGTGAAATGGGGTAAGAATTAGAACTTCTATAGCCTATTGAACTACTCTACGACTTTAATGAATTACATATCAACTGATCATTCTTTACGAAATAACCATGATGATTCCTTTCATTAATCCAATTTATAATAAAGGACACAATACATGATGATACGTGAAAAAAAGGCAACTTTGTATCTATTATACATATAACGTTAACTGTACTCTAATAGACTAGCGCTAAGGCAATGACAAAGACAGCTGCAACAAAGACAGTGTTTGAGATGTTTTTGTAAAAGGCAACTTGAGAAGCCTTGTTAGAATAGTCATCTTTACCACCAACCTTTGAAATGTTGCTGGAACTTGTGGCATTGGTAATATTACCAACATTGTTCTTTTGACGCAGTGTCTTTTTAGTTAGATGTGTCTTCAACACATCGGCACAAGAAGATCCATCTTGCGTGATCAAAGAGTCCAACTCGTTATCGGAGGCAACTCTAGGATTCAATGAACCTAGACCATTGAAATGACATTCCTCTTTGATACTACCTAGAGCTTCAAACATTTCATTGATCACATATGATGCTTTTTGCTTGGAATTGCAATCTGAGAATTCACCGTAAGTACCAGATTTACCATCACCCACAATTGGAGCACAGTCAATCTCACCACAGGCATATTGGAAAAGGGCTTGTAGCTCTTGAGATTTAACATTTGTACTTAATCTGCACTTTAAGGAGCTTTCCATACATGCACATCTAGTCTCATCCGGAGTTTGGGGTAGTAATACTGATGCCTCCCATAGACCACTAATAATTGGACAACTCTTCACTTTGGAAATCTGAGGTCTAGACTTGAAATTGGTCAAAGATATACCTTTTGGTTTAGCCAGCTTGAATTGCTCAGATAAGTATTGAAAGTCATCAAGTTCTTCAATATCACCATTGCTCAATCGCACAACCCCGTATTGATTTGGTTCTTCAAAGTACATATATGCGATACCACCAGACCAGACATTGGTCATCAAAGGGCTGTACAAGGCTTCAACTTCAGTAAATGGACGTGGTCTCTTCGTGTTGCAGCCAAACTCTGAGAAGAAAACTGGAACTGGGTAGTCTCTGAACTCCTCCGTTCTCTCTTTATAGCCACTAGCATAGAAAGTGGAATAACCACACCACTCGTACATATTGATACCATAAAAGTCAGCAGGTACTTCACCACAAGCAAAGTAATCAGCAAGGTTGTTTCTTGTTGCAGCATCATCATTGGTGGAATACCCAACTGGGATATTGCGGTAGCCATTCTTCTTGATATAGCTCTTGACATCTCTGATGGATGACTTGACAAAAGGTGAGGCGTCAGTATTCGTGATATCATTAGTCACCTCGTTACCAGCGAAGAAACCTAGCAAGTTTTTATACTTGTGCAAAGAATCAACAACCTTGTAGTATCTCTCTTGAATGACAATGTCCCAAGTAGGTGATTCTCTAACAACACTAACATCGGGTTCACTTAGATCAGCAATGACATAGAGACCAGCATTAGCAAAGGCTTCGAAGCATTCATCGTGTTGTTTGTCTGGATTGAACGAGTAGATTCTCACCGTATTGACACCAAGCTTAATCAAGTAAGGCAAATCTCTCAAACAGATGTCCGGGCTTGACATCGGATCGATAAACTTGGAGCCATCTAGGTTTGCAAAGGCCTCATCACCAGCAATCCTGCTAGGCTGGTAGGCAATACCTTTGATGAAGAACTGCTCGCCAGTTTCAGAGTTAAAGAACTTATTCCCATGGACTTCGATGGGACCAGAGGTCAGACCTTTCCCTTCAAATGAAGCAACAACAGAAACGGTGGAGTTGGAGTATGTGTTTGTAGGAGCACTGGTAACTGAACCGACAACTGACAAAGCCCTCAAAAGATCCCTAAACCACATCTTCTTGTTATGGCTTTCGTGAGTGGTATTAGCACCAAAAGTTCAACGAGGGCACCAAATCTCACGATCTTCATTTAACTCCATTTCGCAGTTTGTGGTTCCAAAACGAGCTTCTCTGTTTTGTGGATTGAAAAGTCGTAATAATGACACAAAAACAATTCACGTTAATAATATTTGATTCCTTCTCGGATTTTAAAACCTTGACGCCGAAACTACCAAAAATTATCATGAAGTAGGAACGCCACCGAAGACACCAAAATCACCAGGCCAAGAACTACAAACGATTAAAGTCCAAGAGGATGTATATCATACAACAGAGAAATATATAATCAAATCAAAAATAAGTGATAGAATAAAAAAAAGACAATGGATGAGAGCAAAGTAGACCAAACCTTTTCAGTAAAGTGTAACTGAAAATGATAAGTGAAGAATACCAACTCCAAAAGCACAAACAGCAAAATGCATTTATAGCTTCCCGTTAAAATTGCAGTTACTCTCTCTCTCTCTTCATCGGAAGATCAATACTGCATTGATGTCGGGATGAAACATCAGCTTAGCGCCAGTCTTCTAGTATACAGTGTTATTGTTTCGTCTTTTACCTAAGCTTTGGTAGACCAAGTGGCTAAGGATGGTGTGGATGTGTAGTAGTGATGCAAACTTGAGAAACTTGGACCAGTATCGTTGTTGTCTAGACCATGAGGTTGGATGATGTGGGCAAAGGCACCAGTCAAAGAGTTACCGATGTCATCTGGCATGTACTTACCGGCAACAGCTGGACCAGCTATACAAGCAGCAAAGATGATCAATATCAAGATGTATAACGCCAAGTATTTTCTGACCATACGCTTTCTCAATCTGGCTTGTTTCAATGAGTAAATTGGTGGGCGGATTTGTCTGGATGGTTTCAACCAGAACAACATAACTGAATGCCATCTATCGATCAATGGAATCAAGACCAATGGGAATTGACAGAATAAGATGAAATGACCCAAGATGAAATCAGCAGCAAATTCAGATAGTTCAATGATCTTGGCACAGAACTCTCTTGATGGTTGTGTGAAAGCAGCCCAGCCCATGCCTTTACCGTACCACTTACCAGTCCAGAAAGCAGTGTTAGCGTTATCATTCTTGAATTCTCTGGTCAATAATAGCGTGGTCATCAACTTGAAGATGAATCTTTGAACGTAGATAACACAAGCGACACCAATCAACATTCTTGCGAAGTTGAAACGTTCTAAAGCCCACATGACAATGAAAAAGACAATATGAACAATGACAGCAACACCGTGAGCGAAACCAGCCATGACAGCACCAGTCTTCTTGCAGCATAGACCAAAGATTGGGCCTGAACAACAAGATAATAATAGACATAGACCCAAGACACCCATATCAATCGCGATTGGAGCCAAGGCACAAATAACAATACGTAGAGCTGAGTTAACAGGGTCGGCATCTTTAACACCAGTTTGAGCATTGATGAAAGTGAAGGCGATAAAGGTCCCAGCAGCATAGATACCAGTTGGAATAATTTCAGCAAAGAAAATGTTCGTACGGTGAGCTCTAGCAGAATCACCAGCAGCCTTTTCTGACTCAGTACCCAAGATCTTACGTTTGAAACCAGTGACACGGGATCTTGACATACGGACATAACCAATCCATGAGTTTCTGTGCCATTTGTTGTTACCTCTGGATAACCATCTAATAAAATCTCTGTAATCAATGAAGAAATCTTCCCAAGCAAATTGATGTGGGTTGAAGATGAATGGTGAGAAGACCAATGATGATAATGAGGCCCAGAACCACAACAAGGCTGGTTGCCAATGAGCAACAGTACCAAACAAGATACAGATCAAAGCTCTTGCACCCATGTAGATGGCTGAACCGGCAAAACGTGAATACAAAACTGAGAATGGGATACGAGCAGTAGCGAAACCACGACCAGTTGAGATATAACGAGCACCACCGACAGCTAAATCTGAAGCCAATGAAGAAGAGTAAATTTGACCAACAAACACTTCAAACATTGGTGACAATGAGCACAAATGACGGAAGAAACGCTGAGTGGCTTTCCAAACACCACGTTCAATCAATTCTTGAACAACGATAGGAATGAAGGCAATGAAGAAAACAATGAAAATGGACAAGGTGTAACGTCTAACCCAATCAATAGCTGGAGCCAAGTTATAACAACCAATTGGATACAAGATATCAGTGACTGGTTTGTTTCTATCATAAGAACAGAGAATGGATTCATGGGC
Source organism: Taiozyma bovis (assembly GCA_003707945.3). Lineage (NCBI taxonomy): Eukaryota > Fungi > Ascomycota > Saccharomycetes > Phaffomycetales > Wickerhamomycetaceae > Taiozyma > Taiozyma bovis. Next base: position 7,932 of record PPMH03000065.1, on the reverse strand, counting down.
CAAAGCATTCAAGTTAACCAAAGTCAAAATGAAGATTTGCAGTGACAATTGAATGAACAAGTTGTTGACGTGGAAACCGGCGTGAGCATAGTAGAATGATAAGAATCTGTCAATTGGCAATTGAGTACCCAAGTAGTAGTATTCACGGGATAACATTTGTTCACCCATACCAGCACCAATCTTGGTTGTGAAGTTCAAAATAGATCCAAAACCTAAATCTCTACCTTTACCACATTGGAAGTATTCAGAATGTTTGATTCTACCACCACGACACATGGCAGTCATACCAGCATAGATATCTTCGTTCAAATGTAAACCCTTTTGAGCTTTGGAAACACCACCTCTGGTAGTCATGAAAGTAGCGTTAATAAAATCAGGATGACCATAATGCAATTTACCACCAATTTGAGACAAGGTTCTGGCAAACAAGGTACCGAATGTTTGTTCTTTACCAGCAGCGACATCACCTAAAACACCAGAGTTTTCTGAGAAAATGTATTCTCTGGCACCTAAGATAGCAACTGGATGGTTCTTGGTTTGTTCTTCAAATCTCAAACCTGGAGCATATGGGTTGACTTGTTCAACATTCATTTCTTCAAATTCAGCCAAGATAGATCTAATCTTCAAACATTCCTCCAAGTAGTTATCTTGGTTAGCATCGATTAATTGAATGTATTCACCACGGTAGAAGATTAAGGCATGATTTTGGTTATCAGATTTACCATCACCCAAGATTGGGTTACCAGACAATTGAACTCTGAACTTAGGACGACGACGACCATTTTCTAGGATTTCACAATGACCATCAATCAAGGCAGAGTAGATTCTTGGTTCGTCACCTTCGTTCAATGGAGGTTCTTCATCCAAGTAGGCAATTTGTAGATCAGGATAAGCTCTCAACAAGAATTCAGCATTTTCCAATTCTTCAGGTTTGAATTTAGTCAGTCTTTGCATAGAAACAATGAACTTGAATTTTCTTCTAGCCATCTTTTCCAATTCTCTTTCCAAACCTTCAGCGTTACCACCAAACATTTGAACAATTTCAGGGTTTTCAACTCTGTACAACAACTTGATAGCTCTAGCGTAGTTCATGAAACCAGAGACAGTTCTGTATAGAGTTTGGGATCTCAATGAGGCCCAGATACGTGTTCTCAAGGTGTATTCAGGAGCAGCAGACTTGAAACCAATGAAATAGAATGGTAAGTCATCAATCTTGGATTTCAAACCAGATTCGTCCTTCTCTTCTTCGCCGTTGTTCTCATAAGCAGCAGTTTCTTCAGCCAAAATTTTTGTGTCTTTGACAAAACAGTCCCATTCAACCGGATGTAATTGTTTCAAGTATTCCAACAAAGTGACTCGCGAGAATTGATCATCTTCCTTGATAATTTCTTTCAAAGATAGCAAAATCTTTTCAGAATAGTGAGGAGTCATGACGGTGAAGGTTGGCATGTTGTCAACTGGTAATGGTTCTGGGATTGGAGTTGCTAATGATTGAGCAAAGAAGGAAATACGACGTTCAGCTTCAGAGTCTCTTGGAAAGAATTCAGTTTCAAAGTTGTTGTCATCTTGTGAAACGAAAAAGGTTGGAGCTCTCAAGGTTCTCTTACCCTCAACTTCAGATGGAACTTGGTGGTATAACAACTTTTGGACGTGGTCAATGGCTAACAAGTGTTCTCTGTACATGGAAATGACAATAGCGTTCCAAACTTGAGAGATCAAAACCTTTGGCTTGTACTTGATTTCCATATCAGTGGTGGCCAGGATCTTGGAGTAGATTCTCTTTGGCAATCTGGTGAAGATGTTTCTCCATGGAGTCAAAATGGAAATACCTAAATAGAATGAACGACCAACTGAGAAGACACAGTTACAAACAATGTACCACATGTAAGTATCCAGGAAGAATAAAATCAAATCAGTGGCGTACATCAAACCTAGGGTGATTCTTGCTTGTTGTTTACACAACACGTTACCCCACCAGAAATCACCGGTACATCTCATTTCAGTTGTTGACAAGATTCTGATTGGATCTCTCAATGACAAAATCAAGAAGAAGTAAGATTCAATGAATTTGGCGAAGAAAATCAAAACCCATAAAAAGTATGACATCCACATGTCCAAACCATGTAATGGGGCAAAAGAGGCAGTAAAAGTTTGAGAAGCAACATATTTTCTAGTTCTACCCTTCATGTATGAGGTGAACAAACCACCCAAAGGCATGATGGAGAAAAAAATAATGGTGACAACCGCAACAAAGAACATGATGACTGAGATGATCAAAGTCGCCTTGGACTTGACGTTCAAACCGGCATAGAAGAATGTGAAGACAATAGGACCCAAGTTAATGGCAAAGATCAAGATCAAGAACCAGAAACGACGTGACAAATGTTGAGCACCAGCCCAGTTTCTTGGAACAAAAAACCATTCACCAATAGTTGCAAGAATTTGGATAAATGTTGCAAAAGAACCAGCTAAGGCAGCAGAGGCCCATCTATAAGCAGGTAGGGGTTGATTGTTAACCAACTGTTGGTAGTTGTGGGTGTATAAGGTTGGAGAGTTGAAAGCCATGTACATCCAGTATATAGAACCATGAATAATCCAGATACGGTTGAAGTTAGTAACCAAATGGAACCAAGTTCTGATTTCTTTGTAAGTTTTGAAGAAAACCATATCCCATGCAACTTCACCCAATCTAACATAACGTTCTTCAGGTGGTAAGTCAACAACTCTTGAACCATCTTCAAAGACAATCTTAGCAATACCTTCTGGGTACCAGAACAGTTGGTTAACATCATCATAACCGATAATTTTGTTGTGGTCACGTTCACGTTTGACGTAACGACCATCAACAACTTCATAGACTTGAGATCTGATGAAACGGTATAATGGAGTAATGACTCTATTCAAGTAATCACCTTCTGGGACAGGTTCAACCCTTTGCTGACAAGCTGGAGAATCTAAGTAATCTAGAGCTGATTTGAAAATGAAACACAAACATTCAGAAGTAAATCTGACTTGGTTAGCCTCACCCCAACATAGCAAGTAAAGGGCGATTTGACGAACACGTTCTAACGGGGTCAGGTTATTCATCTTAGCCTTCCATCTGAAGTCAGCGGCTTCTAATGAGTTGTCGCCTTCCAAAGCATTCAAAGCTTCTTCGGTGTTGGCAGCGTGTTCTTCAACAGCTTTTCTGGCCTTCTTAGACTTCTTCTTAGCCTTTCTAGCCTTTCTTGATAGTTTACCCAAGTTCATGTTTCTGAAACCAACGTCATCGTCAAGGTCTAACTGAGCAGCAAAGTACCATTTCTTGTAGTTGGCAGTGTCACCACCAATGTAGTCAGCATGTAAAGATAGCAATGCTTGAGCTGGTGACATTCTTGAAGCTCTAGAATCTAGTAAGGTCATGAAATGGTCAAACATGTTTCTCATGGAATCTCTTTGAAAACCGAATCTGTTGGTCAAATCAATGAAGACGTCTTCAATTTGTTCAATGGAGATTGGAGCTTGTTGGTCGGCCGTCCATGCAGGGTACGGTTCATTTGGCAAGGCAACAGCGATTTGAGACGGGTCAAAAGCACCGTTAGAACCGTAGATTGGAGTAGAAGCACCAGAAGATCTTGGACCATTATAACTCATTTGGGATGGAGTGTACTGGGTACCGTAATCATAACCTGGAGTGCCTGGAGCACCACCGTACGAGAAGTCAGAAAAGGCTTCGTTGTCATTGACGCCTCTTGGTTGATCATAGTATGGTTCTTGACCGTAACCTTGGGGGTAGTTAGCATCTTGGTTGTAACCTTGAGAGTAGTATGAAGCATCGTTTTGCGGATCATAGTATTCATTTTGGTTCAGCCCTTCTTGGGATTGGTGGTAACCGTCGTTGTAGTAAGGCTCTTGTTGATCATACTGTTGGTTGTACTGATCGTTGTACTGATCATTGTATTGGCCTCGTTGGTCACCTTGACCTTGTTGGTCAAAGTATTCTTGGTTGTTGTGAGACATGATGGCCTGTGTGCTTAGTTAGTATGGATTTCTAGCTTATTGATGTAAACTTTTTTTCATTTCTCAGTTATCAATGGTTTCAACGGACCGTTCCGTGAGGCTTATCGTAGCCAGAAAAACCACATCAGCTGGAAAGAACGGCATAGTACTCACTCTATATCTCGGTAATATCCTTCAGCAGGCAGAAAAACAATAAAGCACTCGAATAAATACTGCTAGACAGGGGAATTAACAATTGTTGATAAGGGACTTTCCGGATGTCTTATTTTTAGATCAAGTCAAAAATAAAGAAAAATAAAGCGTATTTGAACAGTAGCGAAAGGGAAAGACTCGTGGGTAGCTGTGGATGATGATCTGGAGCGCTGTGGGAGCTCAGATCAGTCAAGTTTTTGTGAACTGAATCAGAAAACTTTTCAAAACAGCAGCGCTGTGAAACACGTATAAATTTGGATCAAACTAAAAATTGAAAACACTCAATGGATTGGACAAAAAAACACTTGGGTAGGAACAAGCGTGTATTAGCAGCGGTAACTCCTCAAATGTGGATTCCAGTAGAATATGAATGTAGACGAGATGTAGTTTTTCTTCCCTGAAAGCTTTAAAAGTTTGAAAGAAGAGTTTACAGATCAAAAGTTGAAGAGAAGCAAGAAATTTTGAGAATTTTTGGTCCTTGCAAAATTTTGACAAGTTTTTTCTTTTGATCCGAAATACAGACATTTTGGCGAAAAAAAGATAGATCTTGAAATAGGGACAAATCGAAAAAAAACGCCCAAATGGGATGAATGAGTTCCAAAAACAGAAGTTCTCAAAAAAATAGCGCCAAAAGAAAAGAAAGAGCAGCCAGGAGAACAGATTATTCATTGACGAGTCTTAAACAGGAATATGAACAGAAGCCAGCGTGTGAGGTTGAAGATGATATTCAGCTCCCTTGTCTTGCCGACTTTCCCTATTTACAGTGGTTTCTTCTTTGCCTCAAACGGGGGACATGTCCAAAATGTCAAAATGCCCCCTGTAGACCCGTAACTAGAGTCTCAAAATTTAAAAAATTATATGTCGCGTCTGTTGTCTGTTGTCTGTTGTCTGTTGTCTGTTGTCTGTTGTCTGTTGTCTGTTGTCTGTTGTCTGCTGTCTGCTCCCCTACCCATCGGGTTTGAGAAATGGGCCGTTGACGCGTCTGAAAGGACAAAAATGTCCAGTCGCGAAAAAAAAATTGAAACTTCGCGTTTCAAACAGAATTTCACGACATTTCGCACTTTTACGCTTAATGGTTCAAGGGGACATTTTTAGTCAGCGACAGAAGTCCCACCGACTTCTATTTTTACTCTTCGAACTGGACATGGACGGGACAGGCAGATTCTAGATCTTTTCCGTATGGACTTAGTTTAAGGGTTGGGTCCTGTCAACATTAAGCCAAATGCTACAATATTACTAGCACTAGAGCTCCTTTGTTTGACTGCTCGAGACTGTTTTTCTCAGGGCACATACTTTTTGATATGTATACCCTCAAGTGCACTTAGAGCCATTCTGCAAACCTTGGACAAAGACAACTCCATCAACAACAGAAATATTCAAGCTGCCCTGAACTCTCTATTAGCTCGTTCCAAGATCACATTCAAGTCCATAGAGAAGGAAAAATGGGCCCTGACCGCTGAGGCTCAGGAGATTGTGGCCAAGGGCTCCCATGAATACAGACTGCTAGAAACCATCTTGAAACTGGAACACCTGAAGATTTCGGAGGTCGGTAACGTTTTGGGTCCTGCTGGTAAGGTAGGTCAAGCCAAAGCCTTCAAGAACGGTTGGATCAGTAAGAATGGTGATGAGTTGGTTGTCAACGAAAAGATCAACAAAGAACAGCTGCCAGTGGATGAAACTGCCCTGGAACTAAAGGAAATCGAACAAACTGGCACCTTGAAAGATGCTAAGAAGCTGTCCGAACTGAAGAAACGTAAATTGATAACCGTCACCAAGATTCTATCATTCAAAGTTGACAAGGGTCAAGAATTCAGTTTACAGATCGAAAAGCTAGAAACTGAGATAACAAGTGATATGGTCATCAACGGATCTTGGGAAACTTCCCAGTTTAAGCCGTACAATTTCAACTCTGAAGGTGTCGCACCACATTCTGGTGCCTTACATCCTCTAAACAAAGTCCGTGAAGAGTTCAGACAGATCTTTTTTTCTCTAGGTTTCAGTGAAATGCCAACCAACCAATATGTTGACACCGGTTTCTGGAACTTTGATACCTTATTCGTTCCTCAACAACATCCAGCTCGTGATTTACAAGACACTTTTTATCTAAAGGATCCTTTAATTGCCGGTAAACCAGATGATCTTGAATTCTTCGAGGCCACCAAGAAAGTCCATGAAGAAGGTTCAAATGGTTCTATCGGTTACAGATATCCATGGAAAGAAGAAGAATCTTTGAGATTAGTCTTGAGAACCCACACAACCTCCATCTCATCTCAAGTCTTGAAGAAACTAGCTGAAAATCCACAGCCATCCAGACTATTCTCCATTGACAGAGTCTTTAGAAACGAAGCTGTTGACGCAACACATTTGGCCGAATTCCACCAAGTTGAAGGTGTCATTGCTGATTACAACTTGACATTGGGTGACTTGATCGGTTTCATGGAAGATTTCTTTGCTAAGATGGGTGTCCATGACTTGAGATTCAAGCCAACTTACAACCCATACACCGAACCATCCTTAGAAATCTACTCATGGCACAATGGTCTAGGTAAATGGGTCGAAATCGGTAACTCTGGTATGTTCAGACCTGAGATGTTAGAAACTATGGGTCTACCTAAGAACTTGAGAGTTCTAGGTTTCGGCTTATCCTTAGAGCGCCCAACTATGATCAGGTACGCTGTTAGTAATATCAGAGAGTTACTAGGTCACAAGGTCAGTTTGGACTTTATTGAAACTAATCCAGCAGCTCGTCTTGGTGAAGATCTGGAGTAATTGTTTGATGGAAATTGGGATTGAGGTTTCTAATAATACAACCTTAAGACACTTATGTTTTCGACTGTATCTACAATGCAATCACTTTGTATAAGTTAAGCTACTCATATGTCGTATTCAAATTAGCTTCATTGAAACACAACTTCATAAACCGCCCCATCACTAACCCGATAAGCAGAATAAGGCAATGTCATCCTCGTAGGCAGTGGATATATGGTTTAAAACTTTCTTTGGAATGACGAATCTCTCATCAGCCACTTGAAGACAGGAGAAATAAGTTCTCTAATGTGTGTGGAGAGCATTCTTGAGATCCTTAATGTACTTGATGGTAGGACGATACTCTAGAGAGTTCATGTAGTTCACTAGTGCACCTAATAGCGTCAGACAATGATACCAGTCAAACCAGTTTGTTCTCACTAAGTGTGTTAGATCGTCCTCAGTGTATTCGTTGAATAACTCCATATGACGCTGCCACCGATGTCTGGTGGCTTCTAAGATGCTGTGAACGTGATCTTGAGTAAATGGTGATGACCAATATAGCTTGACAGTATGAGTACCCAACTGTTGACGGCGACGGGGAGGTGGTTCGTCATCAAACGTTATGAAGACGGGGGCTATTGGAGTAACAACCTTCATGGAACTGATTTTAGAAAACCTGTCATGTGACTTCGCGAAATGCTTGTTTCCAATATTGGCGCCAATGCCCGAACACGATTGAAACCGTCGCGGCAAAACTCATTCTCATATGTGTAAGCATCTCTGATTGTTGTCCAATCAACCCTGGTGCGGGGATTGACAACTTGTGGCCATTGAAGTCTGTTCATGTCTTTGGTGTGATGTAGTGTGGTAAAACATTTCTCAAGAGAGATAGTGGTTTTCTATTTTGAAGTATATATATAAAACACAAAAGTTCTCTGTTCTTGTGGTTTTTATAGAAAACTCTCCACATCTTCGTAACCCTGGAAACCGCCT
>PPMH03000064.1:0-30069 GCA_003707945.3 Taiozyma bovis | reverse complement strand
ATGTAATATCAACAAGATTGTCAGCAGTAAACTCATTGAAATCTGTACCGAAAGATTGATGATAAGCAGTAAATACTTTTTCAATACCGGCATCAATTGATCGGTTGTGAATAGACCTGCCGGCTAAATAGCGGCAGGCCTTGAGCTTTTCACTACCGATGTTCAGTCTCTCAACCGTATCATATTCAGCAGCAGATCCAGAGTGAGGAACAGAAACAGCTTTAATCAACCGAACAGCATCTAACATAGAAATAGCACCATAATGACCCTTCAAGTATACAACACTAGAGTAGCCAGACAATTTATGTGTCTCCAAACGATCACGCACTTTCTTGGAAACACTGGACATTAAGTATAGATCCATTAAAGTGTCATAACAATTTTTTAAAATGTCAACATCGGCGTCATCAGCCCGTCCTTCAAAACCAGTAGTAGCATGCAAGATTTGATGTTGTGTACATGCTTTGGTCCTTTGTCTACTTATGTTAAGCTTTAATAAAATATCCGAAACGTTATGTCAGAATTTACTGAAGGTAAATGCCCTTGTTACCAAAACACATGACCTAATTCAACACTACTGCAGATGTTGCTGTTTCACAAGTCCCAGTTACCTATGCCCAGGCAATGAAACAACCTGATTCAAAATTGTGGAAAGAAGCCTTTGACAAAAAATTCATTGCCTTTGTTGATCGCGAAACTTTTGAATACGTTGATTGTCCCTCAGATGTGAAGCCCATTAAGGTTCGATGGGTTTGTGTTATCAAAGATACTGAGTGGTCTATAGAAGGCTCCGCCTAGTTGCTAAGGGCTTCACCCAAGTTGAAGGTATCAATTACCATGTGACTCTTTCACCTGTTATTCGCTATTAGAGTGTTCTTCTATTGTTAGCAGTGAGTCCTGAGCTTGGCTTGAAGGCTGATCAGTTAGACGTATCTAATGCTTTCGTCATAATGGTTCTATCGATGAGCAGATTTTTGTTGAACGGCCTGAAGGCTTCGTGAAGAACCCAACAAGGTGTTAAAACATTGAAGAAGTCATTGTGCAGATTGAAACAAAGCCCCTATTTATGGAACAAGACTATCAATTCAGTTCTGGACGGAGCTGGTTTAGTTAGAGACGAAGCAGAACTTGATCTTTATACCAAAACTGTTGGTGAGGACATATGTTTGCTCGGTTTGTCTGTGATGATATCTTGGTTGCCTCTAACAATGATCATAAATCAATGAGAAACAAAGAAAATGTTGTCTAATGCTTTCAAAACCAAAGTTTTGGGTCCAGTTTCCATGTATTTGCGTATCAATATCAGTCAAGGCAACACACCGTGTCGTTATCTGACATATCAAAGGCTTCCGCTGATTTTGGAATGCCTGATGCTAAAAGTGAAGCTAATCCTGCCTCTGTGGGTCAAGTCCTGAATGGTCCGTTGGTGAAAGACACTGAAGATGTGGATGAGACAAGTTATAGATATGTAGCACGTTATGATGTTGCTTAAATTGTGGGTGTACTTGAGTAGCCCAAAGAAAGTTTATATGACTGCTGCGAAGAAGGTATTGGAATATCTGACCTCAACCAAAGATTTTGCCCTTTCCTACAAGAGGCTCAGAAAGGTTTAATTGAATATTGTGACTCCGATTACGCTAAAGAATTAGATTCCAGAAGATCCAGTAGTGGTTTTGGTTTTGGTTTTGCAGGTGGTGCTGTTAACTGGAGATCCAGACTTCAACCACTGCTGCGCTTTCTTCGACTGAAGCTGAGTTTGTGGCTTACACTGAAATCACACTGGATGGTCTCTGGTTGCTACAAGCCCTACAAGGTTTAGCTTTGGAGATTGAATAGTTTCTAGTTAGATGTGAGAATGAGGGTGCTATCAAGTTGGTCAAACATCCTGTATTTCACCATAAGATCATGTAAGATTGCTATTTGTTTGCTCTCACCTTCACGCAGAGAAGGTGCTGCTTGAGTATGTTGCTACTGAATAACAGAAGGCGGATATGCTAACGAAAGCCTAGCTCGCACCCAATTTGGGACTTTGAGAGATTAATCTTTCTTAAATTCAAGATCTTTGGTAAGGAAGGAATCTTGGGTTCGGAATTAATGCTATGAATATACCAGGAACTGACTTGAGGATTGATTGAATTATCGGTTAAAGATTGTGAAGATTCTATAGAGGGTGAAGGTATCAAGAAGTCTAAATCGACAAGCTTTGTTGCTAGGCACCCGTTGGAACTCCCTCACAGTGCTGTTAGTGGTATCCTCTTGTTGGCTCAGGCTCAGCGGTAAGACATAGTGTCACCAGCTACCTCATGGGAAAATTTTGAAAAAAGTCAATGGGTGCAGTGGTTGATGCTTTGATCAACTTTATTGTGAGACAAGAAAGATCATTTCGCCGCTAGTGTCTGACCCACGTGTTTGGTGTGATGTTTGTTAGTAACAGAGGCCACCATTGGTTCCAACTCAAGGGTATTCGCGAGGGATTGAGTGCCCCCCCCATCAAAGTTTAGTCACCAATAGCCAGAGAGATTTCATCAAGCTCTGTCTGACTGATTTTAGGATGAAGCGGTGTTATCTGCTGGGGTTATTTGATCAGTCTTACTGTCACCAGTGTCCGATCCAAGACTGCATTTGAACTGTGTTTTGGAACAATGTGTTGACCACATTAATGTGTTTGGCCTTAGTTGTTATTCTACTTTTCTATCTGATATCAAAGATAGGAAACTCTCCCGTGCAAATAGAGATGCTATGCTGGGTAATGGTCGTGATCCCAAGGTTTATCGATTCTATCATCCCAAAAACTCGCTTTGTTGTCTCTCCCCAAAGGCCAATTTATTCGAGGTTTGGTACAGAAGTTCGGATAGCCTCTCTTCTGGTTTCACTGGTGGTTTCCTGTTGGTTGCCTGTTGGTAGTATCTCTCCTGGATTCCACTAGGGTTGATGATGATTTTGCTGAGACCGCTGATGAACACTATGATTCTGAGCTTTCCAGTCATTCTGGTGATCAAATCTTTCCTGATGTTGATAATGTTACTACTGCCATTCATGGACATGAATTTGCTGATGTTAAAAGAGGTTCCAAGTGCGCTGCTCGTTTTTCTTCCATTGCTTCCTCTTGACTATCTTCTTCTGTTGATCTACCGACCCATTAGGCCCATTAACTATTGCAGATACTTGTGATGTTACTGATAATCCACCTGCTTCTGTAGTTCCAGCTTCCTCACTGGAGCCTGACCCGCCATGTTGGCTCTAATTAATAATTCATCATCAGAGAGAGATTGTGAGAAAAAAACGTCACTAGAAGTACTTCAAAGCTGTTGTAGCCCATGCCTTCGATGAGTGGAAAACCTACTGTTTCTATGATGTTTCATTTCTGTTGATGAATGGAGTTTTCTTTGGCTCTCTCCCAAAAAAATATGTTGTATTCAATCGATCAATAAATGATCCATGATAAATAAAGCAATATACATTTTTGGACATAGTTAGGTGGGATTTGTCAGCAGTCATGGAAGTTCCTCTCTTTTTGGAGTACATCTGTCTCCAATAACGGGAAGTCACTCCTTTAATAACTTGAAATCCAACATGGAGATATTAGAAAAGACAATATCCTGGTCGCATCCAACAATCATCAAATGATGAAGATATAGAGAAACAGTTTTCTGATGCTTTCAAAATCAAGGATTTAGGTCCGGTTTCCAAGTTTTTGGGGATAATAATCATCAAGACGACGAGTTGAATTCCAGATGGATTTGTCGTTCGGTACACGTGGTCCTGTCACGTGACTACTGGAGATCCAACAGTTGCTTTTTGAAACTGACGATTTGAAACTGAGCTGGAGGTCACAGTCGAGCCAACATCTGGCTGTCTTTGGCTTACTTGAAGTCCTACAAGGTTAGCCTTAAAGATTGACCAAGTTTTGGTTCAAGCGGTATCAAGTAAGTCAAACATCCAGTGTTTCATCAAAAAGGCAAACGCATTGATGTTAGACCGCTAAATCATATCTTTTATGACTCATTCAGAGTTAACCAGTCACAGGAAACAAAGTCAGCTCTCAGGTATTCTAACATGTGAGTTAGCCATTTAGCAAAAGCTCAATTTGGCAAGTTGAGAGGTATATCTTTCTAGGGCTTAGAGATGGTATTGTATCAAGATGTTTTCTGGAAAGAGATATTAACTGTTTTGTTATCCAGAATTGGTTCTTTCCTGTTGAATTTTATCTCTCAAACTGTCACTAACCGAACTCGTACCCTTACCAAATATTCAACCTTTAAGAATTACTACCATTCACTTAAAATTATTTTCAAGGGTCTCATACTTATCAGTGTGACACTCTGGAACAAAGTTACTTGGCCCCTAATATGATCGATACAAATAAGGACCCATTCATATCGCAAATCATAAACTATACGCTATCTCGCAGCAAGAACGCTTTAGGGGGAGAGTGTGTGACACGGCATGTACGCTCAAAGAACTCATTGAATTGAAAATTTGGAGATCTTCTAGGATAATGGGCCCTCTAATCCACATATATGCATTTGAATCTCTAATTTCCATGTCAAAGGCCAATTGAATTATTCCGCAGGTAATAATCTAGTTCCACTGGAAATAACCAAATCAGTAGCTGTAAAAACTCAGATACACTTTTGAATAGGTATTAAGCACGTGAATCTAATGATTTTTGTGTCTTTTCTGACAATTAGATGCCTTAGGGGCTTTAAAGTTTTTGTTTAACGGTTCTGTGCCTAGGACATTCTCTACCTCGCCTCCGCCTTGGTACTCAGGACTTTAGGCATGGGGGGAAAGTGCTAGTGGCAAAACTTCCTTTAAACTTAGCCAGTTAGCAATGAAAAGCACAAACAACTCACCATGCTGGAGGTGTGTGTGTGTATAATTGTAGTGGTAGGGGTGGTGTATGTACTTATGGAGCTAAACTGTTCTAAAGAAGTTCTAATATCATTTTTTTGAAAAGTTGCGTATGAGTGTAGTATTATAATAGAAAACAAGCTTTGAGTAACATTAGCAAGGAAACAATGTCTTTTGTTTGTTCACGATAGTTTTTTATAAGTAATGAGCAAAAAAAACAGGAATCCACAAATGGTCGTCGAACCTGATTGATAGTTTAGAAGAGTTTTAGGCACTCCATATTTTCTTTTATTATTCTAATTAAATAATTCCCAAGATATTTATCTGCTGAAGTTGAAAAGTAATTCTGTTTTTTTATGGAAGAGAGCTTAAGCATTAACTTATTGATATTAGGCGAAAAACTGCAGGTTCCAGTATGATCTGATTAAGCGGTACTCCCGCTGAAGAATAACAGTTTCCAGCTGGTGGCACTCCGGTATAATGTTCCAAGCATTGAGGATTTACTTCTCGTCGAAATCACGAGACCGTTGACGATATACCGGATTTGTAAGGTGTAATTACCAGGAGAAGCACCACCAGACACACTTCTGTGTGTTCAGAGCATCTGTTGGGCGAAGACTCATAAAGTGGAGACATTTTTCCCAACATCCTGTAGTAAGCGTTCATCCAGTAATAGTCGAAGACTGAACAAGTACAATAGAAAACCGTGCCTAGATAGAATGCTCACAGAGATTAGACATGTGACTACACGAAGTGAATAGTATATCAGTCTCAACTTATCTCAACTTATAAAATGGGAAGGATTCATGAGAGAGATGGATTCTAGGTCACTTGGCCTAATAATATTTCTTTTAACAATGAGAATATTCAGACTTTTTTGCTCCAGTTTTGGGAAAGTCCGCACTGCCCCCAAAAATAAGGAAAATAGAACTAAAAAATAATTTGGTAGAGTACCCAGCCCCAATGAAAAACTCAGAAAAATGAAGAGAGGCTAAAGGGAAGAGACGGTTTCCTTTCACTTCTCATAGAATCTCCTTTGGAATCTTCTTTCATCCCGCATATTTGGCGTTGCGTCGTCGAGTTCTGCCTGCCCTTGGATATCTAATTAGAAAAATCGAGGCGAAAGACAATACAGAGATAAGATAAAAAGCGGACCCCTTCTACTCACACATACCTACCAGAATGTCGGACTTAGACCATGATTCTGTTGAGAGCTTGATAAACGCACTGAAACAAGTTCTAATAGTACCACCATTGAAACACCAGACACTCCAGTCTGAGTCAGTATCGGAAAGCACCGCTAAAAGAACCAAAAGAAAGTCAAAGTTCTCGAAGGAGCAAGATGAAATGATCATTGATTTGAAGAAAAAAGGGAAATCATGGGTTGATATTGCTCAGATCACAGGGGTTGGAAGCTTCTTGGCAGCAAGAAACAGATATCAGGTCTTGATGGGTCAACAAGGTGTTGCTTCCACAGTTTGGGGTTATGAAGACACAAAATCTCTACAAAACTTGGTTGATGAAGGGGAATTAGAGAAATGGAGGTTCATATCACGTGAAATGTACAAACTCACAGGTAAGTTCTTCACAGATGCTCAGTGTCGTGATTTGATCAGAGAACTCTTCTTGAGTAATCCTAGCGAATTCGGTGTTGACGATGAGATCTTGAATGAAGTTAATGAGAATAGCCAGATTGAAAGAACCAAAGAAGGAAAAAGAGAAGAATCCAAGTGATCGCTTCAGGTTGCAACATATATTTATTATTGGAGACCTTTATTGTAGCCGAAGTCCAAGAGAGTCGCCATAGGAGACGACTAGTGAAACTACGAAGATTCTAATAATGACGGACTTTCATAAACTTTAAAAACTAATTGAATCAAACAAAACACTAAACAGATAAAAATACCAAAAGGTAAAACAACCTTAAATCTAACAACTCCGAGACTTTTCATGGACGCTTATAAATATTGTTTGAAGAGCCATTGGTTGTGTTTGTAGCTTGAATACTAGGTGCTTGGCCATTTGATAAATGAGCAGACGCTCTAGCAGTAGTATTGGCATTCTCTTTTAATGTAGTCAATTGCTTGGATCTAAAGTTTTCATAGTGGATTTGACCAGTTGTTTCAATCAAATCTTGTAGATGGGTTCTTGTTAAGAAGTCTCTCAAGTAGACAAATTCAGACTGATTGATATCTTCAACGTTGATGGTACCCCACTTTGTTCTTCTTCCTTTGAAAGTTTCACCGTCAATGGTGATATCAGTTTCTGAGCCAATAACAGCAAACGGGATGATGGATCTGATGGAGTTGTTTAGTTCTTTTTCTTCGTCTAATAGCTCTTCGCTATCGAAAGGATAAAGACTCAATTCGTTGAATTCAAACTCTCTTTGTAGAACCTTTCTAAAGTTCTCTCTTTCATCTAGAGTCAAAGTATCGGCCTTAGCGATGATAGGAATAACATTTGACACCTCGCTCAACTTTTTCAAGGCAATTAGATCCAAAGAACGTAATCCAGTGTTGTTTGGTTGAATAAAGTATAAGACAGCATGAATTCTGGTATCATTGATGTGTTTTTCACGTTGAGCAGTCAATTCTTTTCTTAAATAGACAGAGTATTGTTCCTTGATGTATTTGAGGATTGGTTCCCAACATTTGTCATTGTTGATTTGATCACCAAATCCAGGTGTATCAACGACATTAACGTTCAAGCGGACATTGTTTTCAACCAGTTGGTGATGTGAGACAGAGATCTCGGCAGTCTTTGTGACAGGTTCAGCTGTACTCTTTCTACCCAGGGAATCAATCAGGTGGGAGGCGAATAGTGTGTTGACCAAAGTTGATTTACCTAACCCAGAGTAACCTGCAACTAGAATGTTGAATTGGAATCCTCTTTTTAGCAGACGGTGTTCAATTTGAGTGGTGATAGTATCGAAACCAACGTATCTGGAAGGCTGTGTGGCTGTCATTGTGTGCTGAAACGGAACTGTTGGTAGGGAAGTTGGACCTTTATGAGTTTCGATTCAAAGTAAACCATTTCAATTTCAATTTATTAAAATAAAATTCCAACACAAAACGCGAAAAAATGAAAAACCACAAAAACAAAAGAAAAAAACGTGAAAACTCCCCAAAACGGAATATATCTCTTTTAGGAAGTTTTAAACATAAAAATTATCCATCACGTGACTTTTTTGTCCAACCAAAAACGAAAATTTTTGAAAATTCAAAGGTTTTTGGTACAAAGAAAGTGAAAGAAAGCTTAAGAGCCTCCATCTTCAAAACCAAAACAAACCTGGGATGTCGCTAAGCATTAACTTGGGCAGATTAGCATCTGTTTTACCAAAACTTCCTGAAATCAAGCTTAGAATACCGAATCCATTCCAACAACCACAACAATCCCAACAATCCCAAGACTCCACATCACTAAAACAAAGATTACAAGAATACCTTGATAACAGAACCACTGAAGAGTCCTTTTTCATTGACAATGGGTTTCTAAGAGCAGTTCCAAAAAAGAAGGTTTCACATCAAAGAAAAAGAAAGAGACAGCTAGCCCCAGCATCCAAGCAATTGAAATATCTGCACCACTTGAATCGTTGTCCTTCATGTGGCCATTACAAGAGAGCCCATACTCTATGTATGCACTGCGTTTTACAAATCAAGAACCTTTGGAAGAAGGATATTGCTAGAGAAGAAGTTGTTGAACAAGAACTAAGTGAAGTTGATAGAAAAGTCTTGTACCCAGGTAAGAAACAATCAGATTATGAGAAACAATTAGAAAAGAAGGATTATATTCTCCGCCGTCAAAGAACTTTACCAGTTGACAGAAAATGAAAAGGAAAAGTATTAATGAAACATACTACATGTAAATAGATTTATTCAAATTTCATTCTATTATTATTATTATTATTATTCTTCTTATTAGTAAAGATGGAAAGGGCACGCTTCTTCTACATAATGTTGCAACCAGTACCACAGAAGCCACCTTCCTTTTCATCCTTTTTAGCAGGTGTAGATTGAGAAGTTCTTTCAGCTTTCTTTTCAACCTTAGCTTGAGTAGATTCTTCTGGGGTTTCAGAGGCTCCTTCAGTAGCTTCAGTGGTGACTTCAGCTTTAGTGTCTTGAGATTCTTCAACAGTTGAGCTAGATCCAAAGTTCTTCACAGTGTTGTAAAAAGTGGAACCTTGGACGTTGGCAACTTTTAATTCTAGTTCTGTAGGTTGTCTTGAACCATCACCACCGGCAATTGTACCAGCACCCCATGGAGAACCCCCATGAACTTCATCAAAGGAAGTCAATTCAGGAAAAGTGTTTTTGTAACCTAATGGAATATAAATTAAGCCATGATGAGCAAAGTTTGATAGGACATTACGAACAGTAGTTTCGTTACCACCACCGCTACCTGTTGAATAGAAAGTACCAACTGGTTTACCATAAAGAGCACCAGAAGCCCATTGGGAACCAGTGGAATCCCAGAATGAAGCCCACTGTGAAGGCAAGGTACCATATCTAGTAGGAATACCAAACAAGAAGGCGTCGTATTGTTCTAAAGTTTCAGGAGTAGCGACAGGAATATCAGCAGGTTTTGGTGGAGCATAAATTAAAGATAAAACATCTTCACTTAGAGTTTCTGGGATTTGGAAGAGGTCAGCAGAACCACCTTGAGATTCAATACCTTTTTGGATTTCTTTGGCCAGAGTGGTGACATGCCCGTAAGTTGAGTATTGAATAATCTGATTGGAAGAACGTTAGCTAGAGAGGACAGGGGGGTTGATATGTGTCAAACGTCAAAGCCGAGGAGCAAACACCGAGGCAAACAGTCTGAGGTACTTATATTATGAATACATACAGCAATTTTAACCATTGTGAAGAAAGTTAAAGAATCAATTTGAGGAATTGAACCGAGGAAACAAAAATTTATAGAAACTTGTCGATATTTATTACCAAAGTTATTATCAATAAATACAATTTCTGCATTTTTCCTGCTTCATAATCAAATTAGTAAAAACACTTAAACATTAGTAAAAGATGAATAAATTGATAAGGGCCACAGAGACAACAGTGGAACAGGGGTTTATATAAAATGAATTGAAATTCCTCCAATTCCTCTAATTCCTTCTAATTCCACAGAAACACACAGACAATTGAAACATCCACAATGGCCCCAAAAGTCGCTATCGTTATCTACACCTTATACGGTCACATCGCTGCCTTGGCTGAGGCTGAAAAGAAAGGTATTGAAGCCAAAGGTGGTGAAGCCACCATTTTCCAAGTTCCAGAAACTTTGAATGACACTATCTTGGGCTTGCTACATGCTCCACCAAAGCCAGACTACCCAATTGCCACTCCGGAAACTTTGACTCAATATGATGCTTTCCTATTCGGTTTGCCAACCAGATTCGGTAACCAAACTGCCCAAGTTCGTGCCTTCTGGGACTCTACTGGTGGTTTATGGGCTAAAGGTGCCCTACACGGTAAGCCAGCTGGTGCCTTTGTCTCCACTGGTACCCCAGGTGGTGGTCAAGAAGTCACCATCTTGAACTTTATCTCCACTTTGGCTCATCACGGTATCATTTACGTTCCATTGGGTTACAAGAATGCATTCCCATTACTAACTTCCTTTGAAGAAGTTCATGGTAGTTCTCCATGGGGTGCTGGTACCTTTGCCGGTGCTGATGGTTCAAGACAACCATCTAAATTGGAATTAGAGATTGCCACCATCCAAGGTTCTACCTTCTACGAAACCGTCTCTAAATTCTAAATTGACTTTAGATTAATTGTTTTGAGAAACAAAGATATACAACTTCAATCTTGAAGACTTTGAAATATGATAAAATGTAGTGCTGCCATCTTTAAAAAGAATTCACATTCTCTACATCAATGCTAACTTAGTTGAGACAAAAGTTGTATTTATTGTGTGTACCTTGGTGACAACGGGATCGTATAGATCGTGTACCAAGTAACACAGTAATAATACCCCCTTTTTTTTGCTATTTAACAGAGCTGAGATCAACTGTCGAGACCATAAGCGACTCAGTCTTTGGTCCTTCAAGTTGTCTTTTCAGTTGTGTTATCACAAGCTGAAGCGTAAAATTGTACCATTTATGGTTCGGATGGATTCACAATCCGAAGATCTTGGGTAAAGCCAGTTCAATTAGACCCAAAGTTCGCAGATTAGCTTCTTCAAATGAATCCTTGCAGCTACCATAAGAGGGTTGCAACAATTGCGTTATGATCTCGGTCGAGGTGTTCACATCGTGCTTCGAACACCCATGGGAAATGTCACCATCAATGAATTTTGCACCCTCGTTGTACCTGAAATGGCCATTGTTCAGGGCCTCGACCCAAAAGGATGTTGCTTGATGGGACAAGGATAAGCCATGAGATTGGTTTAAATAGGATGAGAAATCCACTTACTATGTGCTTAATAGTTTATAAAAAAAAACCTTTTATAATCCATCGTTTTATACCAATAAGAATTGAGTCTTGTAATATAGTATGGGGTCATAACTCCTAACCATACCTCATTGGTACAGTCACATGACCTTACTATTCTGGATTCCTGAGTATAAGAGGAGTAATAACCCCCTCACTCATTTCAGGACTATAAAAGGAGCTAATGAGCCCTTTGGCTCCTTTCCTTCTATATAGTAACAAGGGGGGGGGCGTTTCCTAAGCAAAGGGGGCGTTTCCTAAGCAAGTGATGTGGTATCATGAAGCTTAGTGACTCGTTTCCCAACCACCATCAATACAAGCGTTTATTAGCCTACTTTACTGCCCCAAGCAATTCACTTAGATCCTAGTACTCGCAAATACACAACTTAAGTTAACCAAACTTAATACAAGTCTAAAATTTCACAATATATATCACACAGTCGGTTAAAAAAAACTAGATGACATCCAGCAAACATTAACCAGAAAGATTATCACAGAAGAACTGCTCCCAATTAACTGTGACGGATTGTGAAGACTGTCTAAAGGGTAAAAAACTATTATCAAAAAGCCTAAAACCTCCAAGTTTGCTGCTAAGTGAAGATTGTTTAGAGGGTTAAATTATTTGATATTCAATGTAGATACCGAAAGGTCAATCTCTGTCTTCCATTGAAGCGTCAAAAAAGAGCTATATGTCGTAATCGCAAAAGGACAAGGCTAAATTATGACAATACTTCATGAAGTGTTTTAATTTACTGTGAAAAATATAAAAATAAAGCTGAGTTAATTTAACAAGGACAGAGCCATTAAAGAGCCATTAACCGATAAGTGCAGACTATATTATTATTAGTGAAAAGTGAAAAGTGTTTTGCCACTGATCATCAAAGTTCTATTAGTTAGCTAGCATGTAATACAGGATAATACATCACCAGTCACGTGATCATGATACTGGGGTATTACCCGTCCTTCAAATTGTCACAATAAAATTGAGAGATCCAACAACATGAACAAGAATGATAGCTAAGAGTAGTCCTTACTACTTCTACATCTGATTCCATTCCAGAAATCGTGGACTATGAGCCAGCTTTTAGACCAAATTCTTGTTCAGGACGTGAGTTTCTCTCCTTGAAGTGCTTTTTTTTAAGCCACTCTACTAACCGGATAAAGATTGCTAAGTACTGTCCAACATACTTTGTGAACTACCATAAATGTATCCAGCAGAATCACGAATCGCCTCAGAACTGTGCTCAGCAACAACAAGAATTGGCTAAATGTATTAAAAGTGACGTTCCATCCTTCCAAAAGATCTTCACTCAGTGTGGTACGATATTGAAAGACTATGAAACTTGCGTTATGCAAAGTGGAAAGAATTGCGGTGAAATCTTGACAAGCCTTAGGAACTGTGCTGAAGGTTGTGTTGAAATGAAAGATAGTCTTAACACCTTGAACTGATTGACCTCTATGGTTGACCTTGCCAGACCATGTATATATGTAAGATAGGGGAAAAAAACGTGCATTTACTCTTTGACCTGTAAAAGAACGCAAACGACACCTAAATAGCACAGCTCATCCGTCTTTATGCACTTTATAGCATTGAAACCCAGCATTGACTGGTCTACATCTTGTGGTAATCTCGTCAATACAACTGTACCTCTAACCGGGTTTTTGCGAATCTACTACAAAAAACGGAAAACTCAGAAAAAAAAACACAGATCAGTACAAAATCTGTTCCTACAGTAGGAGGAACATCAAAGTCTAATGGCCCATCTATCAGGGAGCAAGCCCATTGCCAATGTTCCCACCATCAAGATCAGTACCTCTACTTCTCCAAATCGAACCGATCCTCCTCCAGCCTACGTTCAAATCAAGATAGATGCTGATTTACTACCAGAAAGGGACCAACTGATAACTGGTGTTTCATTCGATGCTATCCCACTAGAAATTGAAGATGATGAAGGTATTGCTGGTTATGATGAGATGGAACTTAGGGGTCGTGAGAGGTCCCCTTCACCAAGAGTAAGGTCAAGGTCTCAATCACCAGAAACAGAAGAGAACTTACCTTTCCCTCTTTTTGAGAGTCGTCTACAACATGTCAACATTGACAATGTCCCTACAGCACATAACTCCAATGAGTTTAGAAGTGACTACCCAACAGAACCAATAATTACAACACCTTCTTTCTCGATTAGAGCTCAAACGTCCAAATTCGGCCGTGAATTTGAACCTGAAGATAGAAGAACGTTGCTAATATATATCACAGGTAGAAGGCACACTTGGGTTTCCATAGACTATACTATTGCAAAGTTGCTTAGAAATGGTGATAGTTTAGTATTGATCTCAAGTGTTCCCGTTCAGCAGCACAGTCATGAACATCTGCAAAAATCCTTCAAAAGAACAGCGAAAAATTTATTGAAATATGTTGAATTTCTTGCCCCATCTACCATTCAATTTGAGTTAGTGATAGATCTTTGGAGAAGTCATAGCACATTTGATGTACTGAATGAATCTATAAAAGTCTACTTACCAAATCTATTGACCACCGCTACAAGACCAAGTTCCAAGTTTTCAAGACAACAAACGTGGACTACTTCAAGAATAAGTCATAGACTAGTTAAGAACTTCCCCAATGTGCCCATTTTGGTGGTACCTGCACTAACCTTGAACCAATTTGAGGTCAATTATTTTGATCAGCTGTTGAAAGAAAAGCAAATTGAATCCAATTTAAGCCTTCTAAAGAGAAAACTGAACAATATTGACGATACATACTCTACAAATCCAAGTTTCCAGTCAATCATGTCTAGAATTGGCAAATCAGACACTTCTACCCCCAAACCGGACTCACCAAAGATCACTACGCCCAGAGCTAATTCTCCAACGGGAAGAAAAGTCCCGATGGAAGGAGACAAGCTAGATGATAATGCTTCTGTTATTTCAGATGATTCTGCTACTTCCTCCACTGACTCAGAAGATTCAAGCGATGATTCATTTATAAATTTGACAAGAACAATTAGCGATTACAAAACCATTTTAGGAAAGACAGAAGAAGACTTCAATGAGGAAGAGATTAATGAAGATTCCAACAGAGATCCTTTCTTGCAAAAGTTATCGCGAATTGGTGATTTGGCTTCCAAAATGACTGAAGGCTTCAAACAAGTTAAAGGTGATGAGGGTACAACTTTGGTTAGAACTTTGACTGGTATGCCTCCAATTACCAAGACGAAATCTTTGCTAGATGACTTAGAAATAAGTAACAAAGAATCCATAAAGAATCTGAGAAGAACTTTAGAGACACCACCAAGTGCAAAGAATAGATCCATTAAATTTGATAACACATCACCTCATGAATTAAAGAAAAAACCGGAACTAAGGCCAATCAAATCAACTCCAATTTCTACGGTTAAACAATTCAATAGAGATGATGACCAAATTAGTACCACTTCCACTCCAAGAAGCGAAACTTCATCCCTAAGCAATAGCAATGGTAGTGGTAAGAAGAAGAAATCATTCTTTGGCGGCTTATTTAAAAGAAAATAATCCCTCCCCATAGTATTGACTTAAGAAATATTTCAATCACAAAAGCTGTAAACGGATAGATGATAAAGCTACATATAATAATAATGCAATATAAATATGAATTAACCTATCTCACAAAACTTTTCCTATTGTAGTTGGCCCAGCATCATCTCCTCAAAGCATTTACTAGCAAAATTATGGAGATATTTAAATTTTCTTCTGGCTGTCTTCCAGAGCCTTCACATGCTCTTCCAGGACTCTTATGGACTTTGTCAATGAGAGCACGTCTTTGACCACAACGGTATTCGAGTTCTTGTATTGGTCCAGTAGGTATGTATAAACGAATATGGAAGTTGTACTGACACCGACCAGGAATCCAAGGACACCACCTCTTAAACCACCGATTTTCTTTGGAACTTGAGTGCTCATTGTGCTTTCTGTGCTGTGTATATGTAGTGTGTAGTGTATAGAGTGTATGTGTAGTGTCTAATTCTCGATTAGAAATGAAAGTATTTTGATTTACTCACCAAAATCATCCCCAGATTTCCCGTTTTTCCAGATTTCCATCCATTTTTGCCTTTAGCCGAGGGGGTGAAAGATATCCGAGATTACGTCATCTGATTACGTCATCTGTGGGGAAATTTTATAAAGACTTAAAACAAGGGAAATAAGGGAAAACAAGAAAATAGAAAGGTTTATATGATATATTTGCTTTTGATCTATACGCAGACACTCGATATGGGTATATTGTGTAAAGTCTAAAAGTATCGCTTAAAGAGAGAAACTTTGGAGGAAAAAAAGAGATAATATCGAGTTGTGATGTTTTTTCGTCTTTTCTTCACTTAGTTTATTTATGCTAATAGTCTAAAAACAAATGGAACTTCTGAGAGCGAGTAGAACAATAATAACCAACAACAACAACAGAAACAGGAAATTAGAATTAGAAATAAAAAAATAACTATTCATCAGCATTCCTATAAATTCCCTCATCTAGTACGAATAACACCAGCAGCCATCAAGATTTGAATCTTTTTAGCAACTTCTGGGTTCTTCATATGTTCTTGTAAAGCAGCTGGGTTTTCTCTAGCTTGGTTCAAGATTGAGTTCATTACTGGGTCTTGTAAAATAGCGGCAACTTCTGGATCTTTTGAAACTCTTTCAAAAGTTTGTTCTGGGGTTTCATTAGCACTTGGTTGGAATCTTTGAGACACAGCCTTGGCATATAAGGAATCAATTTCACGCGCATTAGCACCTTTGTTGACTTCAATATCTTTGGTTCTTGCTTCATCTAAAGTTTCTAGGGCCTTTGAGAATTCCTTAATAGCAATTTCAGCGCTAGCCTTACGTATATAAGCTCTGATGAAATTTGGATCTTTCTTGATGGCTGTTTCACAATCCTTGATGGCTTCTGGGAATGACATCAATTTAGCTAATGCAGCAGCTCTATTTGAATAACCTCTAGCATCTTCAGGAGCACGTTTGATCATTTCAGTGTATGACTTAACGGCATTTGGCCAATCTGATTTTGTGAAAAACTCTTTACCTTCTAGTCTTGCCTCTTCAGCTTTTTCTGGATCAATATATGATTTGGATTCTAATTCTTTAACCAATTTTTGGGTGCTTCTCAATTTTGTTAACACATCTGGTGTTCTATGTTCAGTCAAAGCCTTTTCAAAATAATAGATTGCATCTTGGTATTTCTCTTGTTTTAGATATGTGTTACCAATTCTTGCTAATGATTTGGCAATGACTTTATAATCAGCTCTTAATTCACGACCTTTTTCAATAGCTTCTTCACATGTCTTGATTGTGGCTTCAAAATCACCCTTTTCGAATTCAGCAGCAGCTCTGTTGTTCAAATATGTCACATCTTGATGAATAGAATAGGCCTTGTTGTATAGTTCAATGGCTTCATCGAATTTTTTGGATTTGTATAATTTATTGGCTTCGGCTTTGATTTCATCAGCTTCCTTTTTTGAAGAATCTTCTAATTTTATATCACCATCAGAGTCCCTTGGTTCATCCTTTGGCGTTTCCTTTGGTTTAGGATCTTCCTTTGGCTTTGGGGTTGGTTCTGGAGCTGAAGCTGAAGCTGAAGTTGAAGCTTGAGATGGAGTTGAGGTTGAGGAGGCATTAGCGGCGCTAGAAGCAGCACCCGGTGGAGCATCATCTAAGTCGACACCTAATAAAGTGGCCATGATGGTCATTAATCTTGGATCTGAGAAGAAATCTTGGGCAACGGCTTGTGGATTACCTTTCATTCTGATGACTTTCTCGACTAAAGCTGGATCTTTCATCAATTCAGCAGTCTTTGGATTTCTCTTCAAGTTTTCAATCAAGTTTGGATCATTGAAAATCTTACCAATACCTAGATCAGGACCAGCCTTAGACGCCTCAATGGCGGCTTCAACAGATTCTAGACCTTCTTGAGCCAGTTTGTTAGAAGGATCTAATTCCAAAGTTTTTTGATATGATGATTTTGCAGCTTCATATTGACCAAGACCAAATTCAGCAGCAGCAACTCTTGAATACCCTTTAGCCCAGGATGGATTGATTTCAACGGTTCTTTTAGCATCCTCGAGGGCCTTATCGAATTGTTTCAAGGAGGCAAATGAAGCAGAACGATTTGAATGAAGAACATGATTTGGAGCTGGAGAAGCTTCAATAGCCTTTGTAAAAAACTCAATGGCCTTGTTGAAGTCCTTTGCAGAGAAGGCTGCGTTACCTTGTGCTTTGTACTCGTCAGCAGACATTGTTTCAATTGATTGAGAAGTTGATTTGGGGGAGTTTAAAGAAAGAATCTAATGATGATTTTTGAAGGTTTTTTTATAAATTGAACATTTCCCTTTACAGAATTTTCTAGAAAGATTATATAATTAAATGTATTACATAATCAGGTTACCCTAGCGACAATATAGTATATGTATTTCATTAATTGAGACAAGAAGAATGGGTATTATGGTATTGTGGATCATGTGTCTTGATAAATACTCTCGACTCACCCTGAAAAGAAAGTACGGAAGGATGATGAGATACTAACAAAGTAATTTACAAATTTAATGATTATGAAATTAAATAATAGTACAAACTTGAAGTGGCTATTAAACAGGTCCATTTTTATTGTTTTATGAGCCAAACAACTTCAAATCAAATTCAAGGTCATCGACTTTCAAGAGCTCCAAGAAGGTCTTGATGTCTCTATATCTATTGTATTCCGAGTCAAACTTGATGTATTGTTGACCAAACTGGGATTCTAAAGCTTGAAATTCTTCCTTGTTAAAGAATTGGAAATTAGACTTCACTTTTTCAAATGTGATCACTTCACCATCCAGTTCAATCTCGTGGTTCAGCAATTCATTCTTATTATTCAAGATGTCATCTTTAACCAACTTTAGGAATAACTTACCCTTGCTTTGTAATCTCCAAAATTCAAAGTAATTCTTCAAGATGGAGAACTCTTCCAATTCTTCAAGGATGATGATAATCCACTTCAATAACCCAATTGAGTCATGGCCGCAGTATCTCAATCTCAAGAACATGCCCTGGAAGAACCTCAAAACCATGTGGACCCCACTTAACAGGGATGGGATTATGAACAGTTCAAAACCAGGATGAAAGTAGCTTGAATAATTTCTCAAAATGTCAAAGGTGTTATCAATAGTCTCCGTGCATGAAACCACCATGTTGTCAACGTGTTTTGAAAAACTACTTTTGGTTCTTGGTGCATTCTTCTCGAAATGAAATGCCAATAATCCATTCAAGTTGATCAAAACATGATTCTTAGTGAAAATATTAATCGTTCTGATAATCTTTTGAGAGTAGTTTGGAGCAGTTGAGTTTTTGATATCTTGGAATGAACCGTAGTTCTTACTAAAGTAATCTTCAATATCATTCATACTTGAGTAGATGGAAGCTAATGGGATACCTGGGGAGGAAAGCTTATATATCTTCTCAAACAGTTTCTGAAACAGTAGGTTCAACTCGGTTTGCTTTTTGAAGTCAAATTCAAGGGATTTGATGGAAGTTTTACCAGTGTCTGGGCTTGACAAGTTCTCCAATTGATAAACTTCTTGGTTCAACAAAATAGGTAAACCTTTCAGTAGACTGTTGTGATAGTATGTATAGTAAGTGTAGAGCCAAACTTGTGTCAACGTAAAGTTATCTTTCAGTTCTATCTTGTTGTTCAGATTCAAACTGATGGCCAGGTCCAGTGCTTTGTTTGTATGATTGCTTGTACCATTGAAGCCAAATATGTTCAAGAATTGATTCATTAGCGTGACTTTCAATTTAGCCATGTTTGTGATGTTGGAATTTTCCACAATGATGGTCAAAAGGTCAATTAGATGGTCATATTCATTGGAAATCTGAGAATTCTTTAGTAAGTAGTTGTTCTGTTTATCGAGTCTAATGGTGGTGATTAGTGATAATTGGATAATTCTAATAATACTGATCAAGTGGAGCAATACAACCATATCATAGTTATCATCAAAATCAAGATTTAGCTTGATCTTGACCTCAATCATTTCTCTTGGACCAATGATTTTAGAAACGTCATCAGTGAATTCGGAAACATCCAAGATAGGGCAGTAAGGGTTGGAAATTGAAGTGAAGAACTTATCGAGCATCAACCAAACAATCTTCTTTGAAGGTAACACTTTGGTAATCTTGTTGGCAATTTCATTAAGGTTCATTGAATCTTTTTTGAAGTAGTTTTCAATCTTGAACTGTCTATTATGTAGTAATGAACCGAATCTATCTGAACCACCTCTAGTTCTAGTGGATGGTTTCTCATCACGTAGTTTCTCATCAAGAGCTTGTAAGTTCAAGTAGAACAGAGTTTGAACTTCATCCTTCTTTATGAAGGAGGCTGTTCCAAAGAGCCCATCAGATTCCAGATCCAAATACTCAAAATTCTTGGAGTTTTCTTGAAACACAGTGACAATTTCTTGAGGATCGAATAGTGAAGGATCGATATTGTCAATGGGCAGGGAATTTTGCTGTTGTTGAGGTGGTGTTTGTTGGTGATGTTGAAGAGGGAGTTGTTGATGCTGATGCTTTGGACCTGGTACTATTGGAGCACTATGTGTTGGGCCAGATGAAATAAATGTTGAAGGCTGAAGCTGCTGATACTGTGGCAAAGGTTGTTGTTGAGGTTGATGCTGTGATAAGACAGCCTCAATATGTTGAGATCTGTTTCTTAGATATTCCAATTCGGCCTGCAAATTTTGTTGAACATTATAACTACCCAATGGTGGCAAGTGGACATTTTGAGCATTGTAGGCATCAATTGGGTCGAATCTACTTTCTGGGATTGGGGTAGTGTCTTCAGAATGAGGTTGTGAATTAGATGCACCTGTAACACCATACTTAACAGCCATTTGATTCTGCAGATTTTGATGATACTGATGTTGAGCTTGGAACTGTTGCTTGAATTGCTGTTGTTCTAACTGGAGTTTCAACTGTTGTTCCTTGGGCAATGATGAATTGATTGCCGATGTTGGTTTGATACTAAAAGTCCCCATAGCAGCAATCTCAGCTTCTCTCTGTAGTCGTTCGGCCTTTGCGGCGTTGGTGGAGCCCACAGGGCGCCCACGGCCCTCTCTTTCCTCGTAGACACACAGGTGGGTGACACTGGACCTCTTGCAGGATGTACAGGCGGGTTTCAGGCGGTCACACTTGCCGGTTTGTTAGTACTCATGGAATCCTCGTTTGTTTTGATCGGTGATAACACAAAAAAAAAGCGCGCCCCGAAAAATTGCCCGAGACGCGTTTTTTTTAGCCAAATCCGGCAGCACTCACTCTAACCTTCCGGCGTCTGCACACGTTGCAAACCACGGGCCGTCTGTTACGTTTCTTGTCATCCATTGGCCGCTGTTGTGGGGGTTTTGCCTGGGAAAATTGGTGGACGTTTTTTTTTCTTCGTCAAAGGAAATCAACTGGGTTTTTCGCGAAAATATGTATTACATAAGCATGATGGTTATGAGCCCGAGATAATCACTATCAAATTACATAAGCAATAGTGGTTATGAGCCCTCTTTTAAGGTCAGCCCACATACACAGTTTAATGACTTTAACGAATTTTAAACGGATTGGTGATGTTATAAATTTAATTATAAATATATAGCCATCAGCTCATCCATCTGCGCAAATCAGCCGACTCTGGGGATTTTGAACAGAAAAAAACAGAGACAAAAATAAATGCAACTGTCTGTGAGCTTTATACTCTTTATCATAACACTCATAGGAATAATCATGAACAAAGTGAAGCAACCAGTCATTGTCGTCGGTTCAGGTCTAGCTGGGCTTACCAGTACATTCAAGCTCTTGGAGCAGAAGATACCTGTGATCTTGATCGAGAAGAATGACAAGTTTGGTGGTAATTCAATCAAGGCCTCCAGTGGTATCAATGGTGCCATCAGTGACACTCAAAAGATTCAAAGCTCTGGAGATTCAATTGATGCCTTCTTCAAAGACACAGTGAACTCAAGTGGTGAAATTGGGGATCGAAAGTTACAAGATGTGTTGGTTAAGGACAGTAAAAGTGCAATTGAATGGCTACAGAAAGATGTCGGATTACCATTGGATATTGTCAATAGACTTGGTGGCCACACATTTGCAAGAACTCATAGATCCACAGGGATCCCACCTGGTTTTGAAATCATCAGTAAATTACAAAAGAAGGTGATGGCTGATGAAGGCTTGAAAGTGTTGTTCAACTCCAAGTTGGTGGATATTAATGTCAATGGTGGTAAAGTGAATGGTGTCATATATGTCGACTCTACAAATAATAAAACACATGAGATCCAAACTTCAAATGTTATCATGGCTACCGGTGGGTTTGGGTTCTCTAAAAAACTGTTGAAGAAATATAAACCAGATTTGGTTTCATATCCAACAACTAATGGTGATCATACTCTAGGTGAAGGTCATGTGATACTTGAAACCCTAGGTGCTGAATTGATCGATATGGACCAAGTCCAAGTTCATCCAACAGGATTCATCAAACAAGATGATCGTGAGAATAACTGGAAGTTCTTAGCTGCTGAATCATTAAGAGGTATAGGTGGTGTCTTGTTAAACAAAGATTTGAAAAGATTTGTCAATGAATTAAACACAAGGGACGTTGTCAGTGCTGCTGTCTCAGAACAAACAGACAACTCAGCTTATTTGATATTAAACGAAGATATGTATCAAGATTTCAAAATGCAAATCGATTTCTATACAAAGATGCAACTTCTTGAAAAGACCACAATAAGAGAAAAATTCAATGGTGATGAATCATTAGTTACATTATTAGAAGAATATAGTTCAACCACAAAAGATGAATTTGGAAGAGATCATAAAGCCCATACATTCAAAGACATTACCCTAGACACCCCGTTATTTATTGGTGAAATCACACCAGTTGTCCATTTCACAATGGGTGGTGTCAAGATCAATGAAAATGCTCAAGTTGAGGGTAAAGGTGGTGTTATTGAAGGCCTTTATGCTGCGGGGGAAGTCTCAGGTGGTGTTCATGGTAAAAATAGACTTGGTGGGAACTCCTTACTGGAGTGTGTTGTTTTTGGTAATAAGGCAGCTCAAGATATCATTAAACGTTTATAGGAAAAATCAATGAATTTGTGCCAATAATCCTCCAACAAAAACAAAATTAGGCAAACAGTCTTTTGTGCCTTCCAAGTTTTTACCGTTAATCTCCTAAAATATGATACTACTTGAAATTGATTACTACACAAAGAGAATCTTCTACGTTGTGTAAATACATCATTAGCAGTGCATCTATTTCCCAACTTTGGACAACCGTATTTCACCATGTTTTCTAACTTCTTTATCCATAATATCTCTAATTTTATGACCCCCAGCAACAGCAATTGCAAGGACTTTTTCCAGCTCATCAAGAGGAATTTTATTCTCCAGCAATAATAATGCCAACTTTTCACTCTTACCAACAACACCAATAGTCAAGAAACTCACATCTCTTTCCTCCATATTATTCAGATCTAACAATGGAGTGTTATCATAAAACCCAGCAGTAACAGAACTAATATAATCATACATGGCAATACCTGCATCAATCAGGGCTAAAGTGATAGCATTCGTCACACCAGAGATCAAACCACCATCTATAGTCAGCACCTGGACATTAATGACGATGCTGGTACGTGGGTATTTAGAAATGATGATACTTTGCTCAAAAGTTCTTTTTAAACTCGTTACAATCTCTTGAATTCTTTTTTCATTCTTTGAATGTTTCTTTCTATCCACAGAACTAAAAGGTGTGACATTTAAATTGATGGATAGCGTGGCACCTAAAGTCGATAATTGTGAACGATTGGCAGGCTCCATGGGCCCATTGATTAAACATGTGACTTTAGTAAGTCCTTGTTCGACATAGGAGGAACCGTCTGAAGAGTTTGGATGTGTGTTGATCTTGCAGGCGAAATGGCGCAGCTCGTTCCAGCGACGACCATCAACACGAAGACCTTCTGGCGAGTACAGTTCGTTCTGTCTGGACATGGTGAGGAGCCTAAGGGGTCTATTTCAACTATTGAATATTAGGCGAGGTGTTCAAATGGTTAAAGAAGAAACCTCCAAATTACAAATTTACAGAGAGATTCCATTCAAAAAGTTTATGGGTTTCTAAATTTTTTTTTATTTGAGAATTTTCCGCGAATTTTTGGCGATGAGCTCTCCAAAGTAAATAAATTGGTGATGTTTTAATGAATTCTGGGGGGGGGGAAAAGTGGGACAGATTAAAGTCCATAGAGCAATCATTTGGGGAGCTTATTAGTTGTCATACAACTCTTTGCAAAAAGATCCAAAAATCCAAAAATCCACAAGTTAAAATGCTTCAATTCACTCAACTGCCATTTCTTCACGGGTTCATTATAAAAAAATTCAACATGAAAAAGGTGGAAAACCACATATAAAAAGATAAAAACACATCTCAACCACCCATAAATACCTTAAAAAGATGGCTGAAATCGCTCCAAAAGAAGTCCTATACTGTGGCGTTTGCACTTTCCCACCAGAAGTGAGTTTTTGATGTATATGCCCCTTTTTTCTCGTAATGAGTGAGTTTATTAACCGATCAAACTTCCACAGTACTGTGAATTTGGTGCTACTTTCAAGAAATGTAAAGTTTGGTTACAAGAGAATAACGAGCCATTATACGATAAATTGTACAGTGATGAAGCCCTAGCCAATGCCACGTCCTCGCTATCCATCGAAAAGCAAGAACAAATCGAAAAAGATCTACAAAAGAAACAAGCAAAGGAAGAAGCTAAGCAACAACGTGAATTACAAAAGAAACTACAATCAAAAGTTATAATCAAAAGAATTGAACGTACAAAACGCAAACATGCTATTTCAATTTCCGGTCTAGAAGTGTTTGAAATTGATATGAAGAAATTGGCAAAGACTTTTGCTTCAAAATTCGCAACTGGTTGTTCAGTTACCAAAAATGCTGAAAAGAAGGAAGAAATCGTTGTTCAAGGTGATGTTGGCGACGAATGTGAACAATATATTGCTGGTTTGTTAAAAGAGAAAGGACTGGATAACATTAAGGTCGAACAGGTTGAAGAAAAGAAGAAAAAGAAACCACAGCCTGCTGGTCCTCCACCTCAACCTACTCCTAACTAAATAGATTTTTTGTGATTTCTCCCATTTCTGCTGAACATTGAATGTTGATGAATTTTGTTTAAATAAATGTTTCAAGTACTGAGTGTAGAAGTGACTACCATCATCATCATAATGTAAATTTACCATATCAAATGGGTTTGATTTTTCTATTTTGGATCAACTATCAACAACTTTGAAGTCCCTAACAGGCCTTGATTCTTCCAATTCAACACTCTTCCATAAGGATTTCTTTAATCTAGCTTCATCTCCAAACCTCTCATAAATTAAAGATAACAACCACCAAACTTCACTAGAAAATGCACCTTCAAAAGTTTCCACAATTGTTTCTAGTAATAGTTTGGCACGTGCGATTCCCGCTAATTTGTCCTTTTCATCAATGAATACAGAGGAATCGTTCAGTATTAAGTTACTGAACCCAACAATAGAGTTCAATGATAATTTGGAGCTCAATGAGATTTCAAACTCTTCTAATGCAAATTTTGGTCTTGTTATGGAGGTGATCAACCCTAATGTGGTATGGGTTTCATGTGTTGGATAGAGTGAATTTTCAGCTTCAATGATTGCTTCTTCAGACTCTTTGTACAGTTCTAGTTTTGCATATATCGTAGCCGAAACTAGCCAGACCTCTTGTAGAATCTTTGATTCTAATGTTGATGGTTTTCTAATCTGTTTAGGCTGCGGTTCTTTCTTTGATCTGATGTTAGCAAAAGTGGTGCTGTTGATCGATCTGGAAGGTTTATGGATCTTGGGAACTGAGGGCTGAACGGGAGATTCTGTTTTTGAACTTTCAAACAAGTTATTGTATAAGTTGAACAAGTCTGATAATGAGTCCAAGGTTTGTTCAATACCGTACAGGGATTCAATAATAGCGAGCTTGGAAATTTCAATTTCAATGAACTGGGTTTTAAATGCAATTGGAACAACTGATGAGGCACTGATAAACTCTTCAACTTCTTGTTTGATGAAGGAGATGATCTTGAATGACTCCTCTTTGTTCTCCTCAATAGACAGAATCAATGCCAATAGATGAAATGACTTGAAGTATGTGATAGAAGTGCTCTGTAGAGTTTTCAATAGCAATTTGAGTACCTTGTATGACAATTTATAGTCTCTTAAAATCGCCAACTTCAATGCATATTGGAAAATGGTTTCACTCTGAGGTGAGAGGAAGATGGATTCTCTATAATAAGTCAAAGAAGATCTCAAATTTTGTAGATCCTCACTAATTAGCTTGGAGTTCTGGTTAACCTCAAATGTGACAGAGCCAACCGTCGACCAGTATTGCGATAATAACAAGGCTAACTCTTGAGTCAATGCACCAGAAGCAGTCTTGAAAATATCAACACTTTCTTCAACTTTGGAAATTTCATTTGATTCATAGAAATTCTTAAGCAACTTTTCAAAATCAGACAGCACTGTTTTTTTGAATTTTAGATCTGGCAATGAACTAGATAACAAATCATCATGTAAAGATAACACTGAGATGATATCACTGTATGTGTGGTTGTTTAACGAGTAAAAACTTTCAACGTAATCAACATAAACTTCAAAGCTTGACTTCAGTTGGTTAAAATCGCCAATTTGAATCAGAGTCTTGGCCAATGAGCGTAAAAGAACTTGACTTTGATAAGTCCTAGCAATACCTTTCTCTAGTAATTGTATTTTAACAGATGGGTTGATAATATCAGAGTTTGCAACTAGTTCTAAAAATTCTTCTAATTCCACATTGTTAGACTCATTTGAGCTTGGGAAGGAAGTTGAATTTATCAAAGTATGCGCTCTAGTTATGATGAAATCCTGTGACTCTGGAAAATTTATACGTTTGTAGACTAAGTATCTCAGCACCAAGTTTTGTGATTTTAGAGCAGATTGTAATTCGGAGATGGAGTTCAGAGATAGTTCATCGAATAATAAGTTTAACCATTTGTTAGACTCGACACAAGAAGCACTTGGGGTGTGTTTGAAGTGATTGACACCCTTTAGTATCACCTCATTAGTCTTTGGATCTTGTGTAGCCTTTAAAGCAACACTCAGAAGGTAATATCTCTTGTAGATCAACGATTGCAAATAGCTGAAGGAGGAAGCTTCAATAGACGTGTCATCCAATACTTTGATGGCATTTTGATAGTCCTCGGAGAGCACAAGCAAGTGTGCATGATTCAAGAGAGCAATCACCCTCTCTAACGAGTCCTGAGTAGTAGCATTCACCAATTCAGCAGCCTTTGTCAACAGAACACTCAATTCACCCTCGGCACCCAGTACATTGATTTGGTACTCAATTGCGAGAACTTTCACCAGCAAATCATCGGTTTCTAAGGCAACCCCATTAGGGAAAACACCAAACCCTCGCTGTCTGAGCAGCTTCTCTTTGAAACAGTCGATCAGCATCACAAAGCAGAAGAAATCGTGAGAGTTTTCTATGAAGTGTTTCTTTATCTTTAATTGTGTTTTTATTGTTTTCATGTTTATGCCCATTTTTCATTTTCAAATATATAGAACCAGTTCGCGGGTAGTTTATAATACTAATAACTAATACTATAACTAATGTTATAACTAATATAATTATTTATTACAGTATGGGACCCTTTATATAATTGTCTTAGATTTCGCCGATCCACTCGATGATTTTGAAGATTTCGCCATTGATTTCTTGGGTCTTAATTCTGATATTGGCGTTCTTGTTTAGTCTATTCAAGATCAACTCCCATAGGTTCAATCTCTCAGATAGTTTGTAATCAACCAATAGTTCATCCCTCAATTGAATGGCCCTCAAGTATGTCGAGGTCAAACCAGTCGAGTCACTGTTGGCGTTTTTCACTTGCTTTTGTAATTTGGTGAAAATGATGTCCGTTAGCTCTTTGATCTTGGATTCTTTCTCTTGATATCTGACCAGTTGATAATAAGCATATGAAAGGATAGTGACAACAATTGAGGAAATGGAAATCACCAATTTGTTGGCTCTGAATCTTTCATAAACTTCCTTCTTGAATTTACAGGAGACACTTAGTTTAACTGGAGAATTCGATCTGAAAACGATCTTTTGTTTTGGAATATCTGTCTCCTCTTCATCTTCATTGGTGGAAACGTTGTTCTTGGTAGATCTTGTATTGTCATCGATGTATCGTAACTGTTGAGGAACGTTAGTATGGAATTTTCTCTCTATATTGTAGCAGACTTGCCTTACAGTAATTTCAGGTTCTTTTTCTAAGTCATGCAAGACTTTTGACCAGATTTCATTGAATTCCTCATCACTGATTGTGGACTGTGTTGATATTGTTAGTAACTTCAAAATAGAGTCTCAAGATAGAAATACTTACTTTTTTAGAATGGAAGAAGAACTCATATAATTCTTCATCACTGATGCCAACCTCTAAGTCATCACCATCACCACATTTGACATTAGCATTTCTGGTTCTCAATAATTCTAGAGTCTTACTGAGAACCTCACTGATGATGTTTTCCTTTTCTTGATCTTTGACACAGTAATCAGAAATAGGTAGGACACCGTAGAGTTTGAACCAAGCCTCCTTGACAATATAGTCTTGCTTACATTTAATCTTCAAGTTTGGTAAGCAAATGGCGTTCTCTGGACATTCAAGGCATTTTGGTTTCAAATCTTTTAAAATCTCTTCTGCCTGAATCAAGTATTCATTGTCGGTATTTGAAAATGTAGGCTGGTTGATTTCGGAACCACAGTAACCAACAAGGACTCGTTGTTCTCGGTACCATAGAGCTGAAATGACAACAGTGACGAAGAAGAGAAAACTGAAAGCTTGTTTGAAGAAAGTCAAGATCGGTGACCAATTAAATGGTTCTTTGGCGACACCATCTTCTTCCTCTTCAAGTTCATCCTTTTCTTCCACCTTCTCTTTAACTTCC
This sequence comes from Taiozyma bovis, assembly GCA_003707945.3. Lineage (NCBI taxonomy): Eukaryota > Fungi > Ascomycota > Saccharomycetes > Phaffomycetales > Wickerhamomycetaceae > Taiozyma > Taiozyma bovis. The sequence goes on along the minus strand of PPMH03000064.1, from coordinate 1,753 downwards.
TCTTTCTTGTCTTCATCAAAGATCTCGTTGATTTGCTTGACAGCTTCTTCAGCTTCATTCAAGATGTACTTCTTTGCATCTTCGATTTGGCTTTCCAGCTTTAAAAGATCAGAATCATCCAGGCCAGAGGTGTCTTGTGGCTCATCTGGAAGCAGTTCTGGCTCTTCATCCTTCTTTGGGATTTCTTTTTTGGTGGTAAGATCACTGCCAAAGCCCAATGTTTTTGCAAACTCAGGACTCACTTTAAACTTCGAAAAATCCGGTATCAAGGATCTTCTCTTGCTTGGGGTATCTTTGTTTGGTGTGCTGGTGTTTGAGCTAAAATTGGTAAACTTGCTGATATTACCTTCGTTAGGAGTAACAAAGGTTTGCGTCTCATTGGCCTGAACTTCAGGTTCTTGGTACACAACATGATCAGAAACAGGAGTTGGATTTTCTTGGAAAGTTAACGGTTCTGATTGACTAACATCAAAGATATCAAGTCTGTTAGATAATCGCAATGGTGGGGATGAGGATTCAAACTTGGAAATCTCTAATGCTTTCTTCTTTGGTGATTTTACCTTTGCCTCAGCTGGTTCTGGAGAAGAAGAGAAGGCAGTTTTTCTCTTTGCAGATTTTTTAGGAGATTTATCCTCAGTGGTACGTTTTCTTGGAATAGTCTTCTTGGTGTTAAATTCAAATGACTGGTTTGGTGATTGGAAATCATTTTCGTTTGAGAACGAGGTTTCAGCTTTTGTACCAACCTTGAATGGTGATTTAATTTCTTTCTCATATTCTTTTTTTGACACCATTTCAATGTCATCATCATCACTGTCATCACTACTCAAGACCTGTTGAGCAACAGGTTCAGGGATTGGTTCCTTTGCCTTTTTCGTACTACTGCTAGCCTTTCTTCTTGGTGATCTCTCTCTAACATTTGGCACTTTTTCATCGGCAACATCTTTTGATTTTCTCTTTGGCGATCTTTCTCTGGTTCTTGAAGTGGATTGAGACAAATCAGGGATTTTGCCAATGTCATTACTAATCTTTCTAGAAGTTCTTTCATCATTGATAGTGTCTTGGTCAACATCATTGTCCTTGGACTTGCTAACCTTTCTTGGTGATCTTCTTGGTTTTGGTTCATCTTCCGAGGGTTCTGGAGTAGCAGTTCTTGTTGTATTTCTCTTCTTTTCAATTTTCAGTTTGTCCTCAGTCTTTTTTGACTTTGATTTCGATTTTGAGATAACTTCTATGCCCTCATCATTAGCCACAACATTCTCTAGTTCAACTAATTTTCCAGCAGCCTGTGGTTTTATGTGTTCATTGAACAGATCAATCAAGTCCTTCTTCTTGGAACTACTTGGATACTCAACATCGTGTTGCATCAACACATTTCTCAGTTGTGCCACTTTGTATTTAGCAGGATCAAAGTCTTCATATTTTGGTTAGTATATTGAAACAAGAAGACAGATCACAAAAGTGATGGGCCATGAGGTTCTGTGGGAGAAAGGTACTGGAACTCACCCGGTTGCAGATATTCTTCCGGGTCCATGTTTCAGCCGTGATAACTGGGGTAATTTCCAAGCAAAACAGCGATTTTGCAAGCTAACAAGGATCCCTTTAAGATGTGTTTTTAGTGTGTTTTGGGTCTTTTTCTGGGTGGCGGGAAAATAATGACCATAAAAATTCGCGAATATATTTTGTGTTAGTAGTGCGGCCGCTTTGGGCGCGATCCTTGCATGACAGAGCGTTTTTAGTGCATTGTTGAGTAGGT
>PPMH03000063.1:0-30878 GCA_003707945.3 Taiozyma bovis | reverse complement strand
CCATCATCAATCGTATCACTTTGGTGAACCGTAAGAATAAGCAATTGTTTAGTTTCTATGCTAAGAAAGACCATTCTTTAGTTTGGTTAGATGGACTGAACTTACTGATCGGAAACTGGACAATTTTGGAGACCATCGGAAACTACGAGCGCAGTAATAACACCAAAACGACATTGATACAAAAACGGTACTTAAATGTCTAATAACAATTGTATTATATTATAAGATCAAGCTGGGATTGATCCCTTTTCTTCCATATTTAGGACAACCTCCTCTCTAATACTAGACTCACTATCTTTTGAATCGATTGTTTCGATGGTAGTCTTCCCCATCATGGCACGGATCAATTTAATAATCTCATGTCTGCCTTGATACACCGGGAAGATTGTAATGTACCCGGTAGCCAGCACCAAGCACATCATCATGATAATGATCCATTGCTTCAAGTATCCCTTGGAGAAGTGATAATTGGTAGCGTATAAAACACAAGGAAGAATAATGTAAGCACCAATCAGCAAAATGGCATTCAAGATCAATGAGATCTTGGATGCTCTTTTCAATTCTCTTTCTTCAGATTGAGTGATTGCCATTGCTTCAATCTCTTGTTCATCAGCATCATCACCAGCAATGAAGGCAGTGGCTAACAGTTTGAAATCAAAATCTTCTTTATTTGGTCTCAAGTATGACACAATTGGAATGATGATGAAGGTACTACTAACTGCAACAATGTTCCCCACCAAGCAGGCTTCCGCAGTCATCAATGAATCTTTATCAACGGATCCAGAAACAGCTTTAGCTGTGCCAATCCAACATAATAAACCAGAAATGGTTGCAAGTGGAGCACCATAAGTACAAGCAAAATTACTTGTTTTCTTCCAATAAAGAGAATATGTGATGATACCAATAGCTGGTGCCAAAATGATACCATAAAAACTAATCAACCAACCAACAGTGACACCAACGTAGTTGAAAATGACTGAAATACAAGCAACAAAGATACTAAAGGCAACTGTGGCAATATGACCAAAGGCAACCAATTGTTTACCAGTAGCATTTGGTTTGATATAACCTCTGTAAACGTCAAAAGTGGCGACACTTGAAAAAGCAATAAGTTCAGCAGACATAGCAGATGTGACAGACATAAATAAGTTTAAAACAGCAGCAACAGAGCCAGATTTACCTAAAATAGTACCAAAGGCATAAATGACAGGTAGACCAGCAGAAGCCTCATGGGCACTTAATTCTTCAGGATAAGTTCTGAAACCTGGGTAAACTAACAAGGCACGACAAACCAATCCACCAGCGGTACCAAGAACCCATGGAATAGTCAACCAACAGGCACTACCAAGAACATAACCGTTCAAGACAGCCTTTGGAGCAGCGGCGATGGCCTTTTGAGAATAAGAAGGGTCACCAAAAACAGAGCTTAAACCCCCAATACAAACAGCCCAAGTAATCATAAACATCTCCTTGTTTCTAAAAGATAGATAACTATCTCCAGAAGTTGGTGGGAACTTTTCTGAAACCTCAACAAGCATTTCATGGAACTTATCTGTTGAACCAATGATTTCTGAATGAGTGAACACTTTGAAACACATGACAAGAACAACAAAGTAAATAATCACTGTATGAATCCAATCTGAAATGAATGTTGATTTTAATCCACCAAATGCGGTATAAGCACAAACACCTAAAGGTAATAAGAAATTGGCAGCGATGATGTTAATACCTGTTGAGGCATTGAACCCTTGTGAAGCACCAAGTAACAAACAACCAGAAACCATGATGTTGGTTGCAGTGATATAAAACAAATAAACAAAGTGAGTGTTTCTATCATAACGAGCCTTGATGATCTCAGCCACAGTATGACAACCTGGAGCAATACGTTTGATTTCGATTGCAAGTTGAGTGAAAGCCAGGACCTGAATACCACCCATAATACCATACAAGTAACCACCAGAGATACCGTAAGTGTAACCCCATAGACCAGAAGTCAAAAGAGTAGCAGGCCAAACCCAAGATGAAACAACAGCAGAACTGATAAGACCTGAATTAACAGATCTAGAAGCAGTTGTAAAATGTTCAGAGTTTTGTGTTTGATTCATGTATTTTGAAAGCACAAAAGTAATAAAACACATGACTAGTGCAAAGGCAGCACCAAGACCAACAATGAACCCATATCCATATGATTGAGGAAGGATTGTGTCAGTCATCTCTTTTTCGGGACTATTGCTTTAGATAATTTGTGAATATAGATCAGTTAAAGGTTGGGAGAAACTGGTTCCTTTTATAGATCTGTAGGAAATTGGCTGAACACATGTCGAGGACGTACGTTGAATTGCCACAATATCTTTGAGTAGCATGTTGTGATTGTAAGAGGATAATAGTATGTTCTGTTCGGGCTTTAAGAGTTGTAATGGCCAAATTGGGAAAACCGCGTTGATAAGATAAGGTAGAATAAGGGAACGCGGTACAAAATGTACAAAATGAAGAAGATTTACAAGATTTACAAGATATGTACCATGTACGATTACTCATTAGCCCCACTGATACACTTGGTAGAGGTTGCAGATCCGCCATCGGTTCCTTATCAGGCGGATATTAATATTTAATGTTTAATGTGTAATGTGTAATGGCCGTACCTGTAAATATGGTGGATCTACCCCTGTAAATGCTGTAAATGGGACCTGTAACCGGCTGTAACCTGGATCTGAGGTAACCTGAGGCTGTAACCTGGGACCTCAAAAAATGATCCAATCCTCGAGATCCAAAGCTCTGAGATCTACAGAAAGACAGATCTTCCAGTACCCATTAATTGGGCAGGGACCCAGAGGGTCCCTGCCGATCGGTATGACCTTGATAAGATAACTTATCATATAACCCCGAGGTGGGCTTGAGGGACATAAAGAAAAGAGAGTACATTCTATTTCGACTAAGAGTAAAAAGTATTGGTAAAGTATCTAAACACATATCAAGTAAGTTGTACTGGACCATCTGTGTCCTGTAGTATTTGATTATCATCATAGTCTTTTCACCATAGTTTTGCACTGTTGTTTTTGTGTTTAAAATTCCAACTCTTTCCAATTTCACAATGGTTACGCAGTGGTTACCTACTGCTTCTTCAAGATTCCACGCCACTGTTCAATTGCCAAGCTTATGATCAAGCTCATGATCAAGATTATGATGAGAGATCGGTAAACTCTGATTTAATATGATAATTTACTAGAGAAACTAAGAAATTAAGAAATAAATAACGCAATTACGTAAGATCATCGGGCCGACCCTGCATTCTCTTCTTCTTCTTTGCCTTTTCTTTGCCTTTGTCCATGTTTGTCCCCAATGTTTAATGTTTGTCCAATGTTTTGTAGTTTATGACACAAAAACGAATAAAGTCAAAACTATCAAAAAACCACAACTTCTCTCTTCTTCTTTCACAAATGAAGTGAAGTCCACAGGATACAAAGCACCACCCTCCACACAATGACAGTGTCAGTATCAGCTCCTCCACATCGTACAGCTTACAACAGCATCATTGACTCCTTCCAACAAAAGGTTAGGATCTTTCATGAGTTGCAAAAGGAAACCTTTGCCAAACCTCCATTGGTTGATACATATAATAGCCAATACTCTGTTGGTATCAAATCCCTTCCTTCCCAGACTCAGAAGATCAAGTCGAAGAGTGGTGCTACCTTAAACTTGTTGTTGGTTGGTCAATCAGGTCTAGGTACTTATTTTAATACCTTCATGTCTCTTTGAAATCAATAAAATGGACCCCAACATATAGGTTTATACTAACAAACCCGGTTTTTTTACAGGTAAAACAACTTTTATCAACACTTTGTTTGGTACTTCTTTACTTCCAGATGTTTGGCATCAGTTGGACGAAGTCACTCCTCACACATCATTTGCTAAGACAACTAGAATTACTCGTGAAGCTTTGAACTTGGTTGAACATGGGTTTGATTTGGACTTTACCGTGATTGATACTCCAGGATTTTGTGACAATATTGATAACCAGTTTGCTTATGTACCAATTATTGAGTATATTGATCTGCAATTGAGACTTTACATGTTCCAAGAAGAACAACCTAATCGTCGTTCCAAAGTTGATAACAGAGTTCATGCCTGTCTATACTTTATCAATCCAACTTCTAAAGGTTTGACCACTCTTGACATTGAAGCATTAAGACATATCTCAAATAGAGTGAACTTGATTCCAGTTATTGCCAAATCAGATACATTGACCGCTACGGAATTGAATGAATTGAAGAATTTGATTAGAACTATTATGGAAGCTCAAGATATCAATATCTGTGAACATATTGAAGATGATAAGGTTAGAAATAAGATCTTGGAGCATATTCCATACTCTCTTATTGGTTCACAAACTTTTGTTCTTAAAGAAGATGGTACTTCTGTTAGAGGCCGTAAATATGATTGGGGTATAGCCGAGGTTGATAATGAAGAACATTGTGATTTTATCAAGTTGAAAGATGTTTTGGTTGCTAATAATATGATTGATTTGATCTCAACTACAGAATCTTATTATGAAAGATGTCGTGATAAATTGATCAAGACAAGAGTTAAACATGCTAAAGAGCAATTATCTGAAGATGATGATGAATTGATTAAAACTGTTGATTTTGAAAACTTGGATAACAATGGGTTAAAAAACTATAAAGTTTTGAATAAAGTTAATAAAGATGTTGTTGATGATTTGGTGATTGAATGGAATCCAATCTTTGTTCAAAAGCAGTTTATTCAGAGAAAGAGATTTAATGAAGTTATTGCCATTGAAGAAAAGAAGTTTAAAGATTGGAAAAAGGCATTACTTGGTAAACAGAATGCATTTAATGAAGAGATTGAAAAGTTGTCTAATCAAGTTTCAAAATTGAATTCTACTATTGCACATTTAAGAGAAGAAGCTAAATTGAAGAATGAAGAAGATCATACTATTGATAATCAAACTGTTATAACCATGGAAACGGAGATTGAACATGAACATGAAACTGAAACTGAACATCAAATTGACCATTCAAATTCTCATCCAAATTCTCATCCAATGGAAGTTTCTCCTAAACCATTGAGCACTTGATCAGATCAAGGATAAGTTTCTTATCTTTTTATAGAATCTTTTAACACTTTAACACTTTTTTGTAGCCCTAAAAACTTTTTTCATTTTTCAAGTATAAAAAAAAATTTTTCAACCAAAACTTTTATTCTTTTTATACCAAAGTGCCCATAGAGTTCAAATAGATCTCAAAGATGAATCAAAGCGTGAGTTATCCAACAAGAACAATCAGTGACAGAGATGGTGGTGTTTTCTTTTTTGTACTATGATGATCCACCTTTATTAAGTATGTTTTTTCTGGCATCTCTAATGTTAGGGCTTGTTTAATTACCGGTTCAATGAATACAACCTTTTGACTATTATCTGATATAATGAAATGAAAAAACCCCATCCAATGACTGACAAATGTGTTTGTGTGTGAAGTTGTACTAACAATATCAAGTGACTTTGTTTAGCTGGATTGAATCAATGTCTTTGAAATGGAAATGTTTAATGTAGTTGCTTATTTGACCATAACTGGCCTGAACCTCTATCTGCGTATTCCTCAACTTTGATGACCTTGTTAAACAGTGTGGCATCTACTTGGTATGGTGTCTTTACTGTGATGTTGTTTTTGTTGCACCATTTAATCAGGAACTTGTCTGTTGTTACCAATGTCTTCTTCTCTTTCATAATAACCTGGATCAATGTCTTGTATGGATATGGACATTTCACTTTGATTCCAGGAGTATCCTTCAATTCAATGTTTTTGGACAAGTTCTTGTCGATGAAACGGATGACATCTCGAGCTGCTTTCTCCTGTGAGTCGTCTTTGCCCTTGATGAAATCTAATTTATCCAGTGCTGGAGGTATTAGTATTAGTACTTAACTTGTGAGATCATTATGTTATAATATGAGTGAAATGTTACGCACTGTATTTAGGAACAATAAGCTTGATTTGCCATTTGGAGATGATTTGGAGACATTCAACCAGTGCAGTATGATCAACGATCACTGATTCGATCTCCATCGTGATTAGTTTGGTTGAATGTTTGGTTGGGTGGTTCTTTTGCTAAAACTTTCGAGATTTTATTGATTTTATTGAAATCCAATAAAAACACATAAGTAGAACATTTCTACTTTATTCAATTTATCAATTCATCTTGTCTATATCACTCTATATTTCATCTAAATATCTTTTTCATCCAAGAATTCTAATAATGATTCCGGTTTGAATGGCCAATTATGGAAATGTTTAGTGATTAATAAAAAATCTTCTGCTGTAAGATCTTTAGCCTTCTTCTTTAACATATCTTTGCCTAAGAGTGGGGAAAAGTAATCTTCAGCTCCAGGACCAATATTCTTTATACTCTCTTCAACGTTTTGTAATTTCAAAATCATCATATTCTTTGTTACATAGTCCCATTCATAAACATCTGTCATTGGAGGATCCTTTGGATTGAATTCCATCAATGTCATTGGTGTCTTGGAAACAAAGTGATGTGGTTCCAACTCCACAGGTTGGTTTAATTTCAATACTTCTTCATCAAAATGCCTTAATCTTGTGGACTTTTCCACAGCATGAATCTTAAAATCACTAAAAGTCTCTGCGACAAGCGAACATTTAGCCCTAGCTGATGTCCTTGGTGGAGCAGTGATCTTAATTGCACTGGCTTCAGGGATCCAAAGAAGCATTCTTACGTTTCCAAATTTTTGAATCCAGTTTTGATGTGATAAACAAGCCAACCATTGCATCAATAAACCTTCTTCAGAGACAGAACCTGTGAAAAGAAAACTATCATGAATATGATCACGGCTTTGGAATCCCGGTTGTAATAGTCCATTCTCACTGGTAAGATCTAAATATGACTTCCACATGAAAGGATTCATACTAACATATTGTAAATTATGATTATATTTCCCCTTTAAAGATTTAAGATATTTGTCTGTATGCTTAACAAAGTCCTTTCTTGTTTCCATCAACACATGTTGTGACGGTTGCAAGTGGTTGTATAAGGCTGTAGAAAACACAAGATTGTTGGAGTAGGCATCCAGGATCTTGAGATCTGAAGTGTAGTTGTAGTTTAGTTTCTTACATAGGTTTTCTAGTGATTTGATTAGTATTGGACATAAATAATGGGGGAAAGGTAATTCAAACTCACCAGCAATCTTCCAAGATGATAAGTAGTTACACCTTGAGTAGTTTTTCAACTTGAAACTCCTTGGAATGGGCACTTTCGTCATCTTTAAAGTGATTTGATGCTAAAATTTGTGTCAAAGAGACTTTTGGGTTAATTTTTTTTTCAGAGAATATAAAAATCAACATTATAGTCATTATAGTATTAAAGAACAAGAACAGAGTATTAGCAAGTTAAATTAATACACACACAATGTTCAAGATCAAGCTCAAACATCCCAAGGAACCGAAAGAGCTCAAAACGGACAAGCCAAAGATCAAGCTGAGTCTCTCCAAACCACAACCAAAATCCTTTGACAAACCGAAAAAGATCCCTCGAATTCGTGTCAAACCAACAAGAATACCTGGTGAAGGTTACGATTCAGAAGATTCAGAGATTGAAGACGACCCATTACTGGAAGAGGGAATTGTGGTGCGTTTGCTCCCAGATGCTGAATTGGATTATGTGAGACACTGTGTTGAAATTGGTGATTTCTCCAACATTCACATGAAATGGAGAGACAAGAAACGATGTATCATTAAAGTCAACAACTCCCTGTATGCTGCCAAATTGATACAGTTACCCAACATCATAGAGGTCCAGAAGACCGTTGATAGAAAGAATATGTTCAAGACCATCGATATATCACAGATTTTATTGGTTGTTAAAAAGATTGACTTTGAAGAACAAATCAATGAATTACAAGTTGATGATAATGAAGTGTTTGATCATGGTTTAACGCCTCCTTTACAAAATATCATGAAATCAGAAACAAGGCAAAAAACAGACACATCTTATATCCATTCACTTGAAGCAAAAGTTGACGAATTGTTACGATTGGATGAAGAAGCATTAGATTCCACTTTTGAATTGATTGATCCAGAAAATGTCAGATTGGAAGAAAATACAATTGTCCAAACCCCAGTGGCACCAATTGCTGTTGAAGAAGAAGAAGAAGAGGAAGAAGAAGAACCTGTCATTGATGAATTGGAGCTTGAACTTGAACAAGCCCTTGGTGAAGATGAAATGGAGATTGATGAACCTGAACAAGAAGACGAAGAGGAATCCGATGATGACGATGATGATGAAAGTGATAATGAACAAGGTGTTTCTCGTAAGGTTGAAGTTGATGAGAATGAACAACATAATGCCCTGCTGCGTGATGAAATCAATGAATTACAACAGACCATTGAACAGAATAAAGCCAAGTTGGATAAGACACATAATCCATTGTTACAAACCAGATTCATTGATAGTATCAAAAAATTGGAAAATGAACTGGAAAACAAGAAGAGACAATTGAAGACTGGAGAAGACAAGAAAAAGAGAGATGATGCTGTGAAAGAAGCTGAAGCACAAGGTGGCCCAGAAGTTGAAGAAGTTGAAGAAGAAGAAGAAGAAGAGGAGGAGGAGGAGGAAGAAGAAGAAGAGGAAGAAGAAGAGGAGGAAGAAGAGGAAGAGGAGGAAGGGGAACAAAGACAAGGAGAAGAGGATGAAGGTGAAGAAGATGATGATGAACAGGAAGAAGGTGATGACGATCTGGATGACTTGTTTGGTTAAAAATTTGACGGAATAGACATCGAAATTACAACTGAAATCCTTAGTCGTTGTGACAAACATCCCACCTCTTTCTATAACTCTTCAGAAACTACATCATGAAGACATCACAGTATTTTTGTTCATTAGTAGTCTAACTTAGTGTTGTCTACACCAGTTACGACTTGCAAAGGAAGAACCTTCTTTGGTGGTGCCATATTGGCTAATAGTTCGCGTCTTTCCTTCTCTATTTGTTTAGCAGAGCACCAACCCCTTCCTGGAAGGAATATTCTCTTCAATAAAACACCATTCTTGTCATAAATTGGATAAGATAGAATTGAAGGAATTGGTTTTTCTGGATCATGAATGTTCACATCTGTTCTTGCCTTCCGATTGGGTTCAGATCCTTCTTTAGGCAAATCACTTTGTTTGGGAATGTCAACAACCAATTCTATGCTCGATGGACCGGTGGCAGAACCTGTGGTTGGAGATGACATCAAGCTCGAGCCTTTGACTTGACCTTTTAATTCTTGAAACCGTGATCTCCATCTCTTCAAGCCATCCTCATCACACAAATTGTAAACCTCTTCATTTATCTCAGCTATCAGCTTTTTGGGAGTTCCTACTTCAATTGTGATCTCTTTGCATTGATTCTTGGTGTTTTTATAAGTAACATCTTTTGGAGAGTTGTCACGTCTTGTCTCACGTATTGAAAGATGTGTTTGAGTGGTAACCATATACGACACCAACTTTGACATAATTGTTAAGGCAAAACAAAGTAGAAGTACCATTAAGCCTGTTTCAAAACCCGTCTCATCCTTAAACTCAGCATTGGCCGTGGATTGACCGTATGTAAAGACACACTCAGCAGCACTTACAACTCCATTGGTACCTTGCATGTGCTTGCCTAAACTTCTGAAACAGCTATTGTTTTGGGCTCGTTAGTGGCAATTTAGATGATCAACAGATTCGTGTAATACTCACTAGTCAAGCTCTCTGTTCCACTTGGACTGGCTGTAATCATTGACGATACTGTGCTGGTGGATATCAAAGCACAGCCAACTGTCTCTGTCTTCAGCACATGTGGCCAACCGCAGAAACCCGATGGACTCCTTCTGTAAAGATCTTGGTTTGTAGTCGTCCACATTCACACGCCATAAACTGAAATCCCAACTGAGCGTGCTTAACAACGAACCACTGAGCAAGATCAACAACACAGAAACGCAAATAAGAAATCTCTTTTCTTCCATAACAAGACTCTTCTGGCTGGAAAAGCTTCGGATCTGGGAGTTCTCGAAGTTCCATTAATTTGAAATTGAGGCAACTAATTGATGTCATTTTTGTGTCAAAAGAAAAAAGTGCCACAAACGGAATTAGCCGGAGTTACATCATAACGTTCATTATTAAAAACAGATATTAATTCATAAAGGAGGCAATGGGTTCCTACAAACCGGACATTGCAACTTGTACTTCATCCAAGCTTCCAAACAAACGGTATGGAAAATATGACGACAAGGGGTGACCATGTATGCTCTCCGTGCCAAAAACGTTGCAGCTTGGTCCAAATTGGATTTCAACACTGGTAATTCAACCTCGTTCATACAAATGGCGCAATCGATTGAGTGATGCCCATCGTGGGTCTTAATCGCTGGTGAGCCGTCTTCTGTCAGTGGCTGTGTTTCATCATTGGTGATGGTGGTGGAGGAGTGTGTGTGGTTATGAGTAATACCAAACCCTGATTCCAGATCAGAATCGGTAAGAATAGGATGATAGTTGTATGTTTCTGGTAGGAATCTCTTTGGAAGGAAGAAGCGAGCACCAAGTAGTTCCTGTAGGAATAATAACACGATTTGAGTGAGTAACCAGGAAAGGATGATGAAAAAGTATCTTGGATCATAATGGTGATGGAAGACATTGTCTTTGAAACAAAAGGCGTAAAAGATTGGAACAGTTCTGTTTATCGTGGTACCAATGATAAACCACCATTTGAAAGAACGGTGTGACCCTTTGATAACATTTCTATAAGCCTGTGGTAGCCAATATGAATTTACAATGAATAACACCACGTATTCAAAGACCAAACGAGGATGACGTGGCCACATGACAGAATTCATAACAACAAATGTGAAAGCGATTAAAAAGAAAAAGAATCTAGTATAAATGGCACCACTAACCTGACTTTCATCCATAGGTTCATTTGGTGTAGTGGTTTCATCCCTTTCATCTAATGGACGACCTTGTAATGCTGTGAATATGCTGATGTTTTGTTCATTTTGTTGAGATGCATAAATTGAAATCATGAATCTCATTTCAAAGATGGATGCAAGTACAAAAGATAGGAAGGCACTCACTGTCAGTGTTAGGTATAATTCTGATAGTATAGCTGAAGAGACCAGGTATAACATGGCCAATGATCCATCAACTAGTGACATTAACCCAATAGACCAGAATGAAATACGTGATATGGTAGATGGAGTGCTTGAATGATTCATTTGCTTCATCAATAGGAAAATCTGGGTAAAGATGACCAGCATTCCAAGGATCACTGCCTTGTGGAATCTGACAATAGTGATCTCGCGTTTTGGACCAACGACATTTGGGACTTGTAATTGAACAGCACAATCCGGGGAGTACAGCACACCAGACAAGTTTAAATTTGGGATGTGGCTGAAATCCAGAGGACGACCTATTGGATTTTGAAACTCTTCATCAATAGTGCGGATCTGGTCTTTGGTTAAATTGACTTTATTCAAATGGAAATAGGACAAGTATTCACAATGACCTCCAGATCTTTCCAAGAATTGAGTTAAATAGTTGAAATTGATGTCAAGGTTGGAATCTATTTGATTTGTTTTGAAAAATGTGTTTTGTAAGTATTCCAATGTTAAATTTTGTGCCAAATCAAAATTCTCCTTGTTTAAAGTCAAGTGTTGGATACCACCGTAGAAACTATGGAATTTGGCACTGCTTGTAGTAGTGATGATGTTACCAGTTTCAACGAAATAGAAACCTTTGGTCTCAATGTTGTGTTTTTCACCTTCGTCGAAATCGGAAATTTCAAAATCAATGTTGATCAACTTGATCTTGCTATCCAGTTTGTTGAAATACTTCTTGTTTAATTTATCCAAAATGGTAATCTCCATGTTAACAACACCTTTCTCTATGGTAACATTACCGACTTTATCCAGTCTAAATGTGGTTTCAGAAGAAGGGATTTGTAAATCTTCATTAAAATTCTCTAGGTACGATGGTAATTGTAAAGGCAATGGAGTATACGAATTATTAACCAAATTGAATTCACCTTTCAAAGAAGCAGAGATGTTTGGAAAATAGTTTTTGTAGGACACCTGTTTATCTTGCTCCAAAGACCAGATTCTTTCAGCTTCCTCAGTGACATCATTAGGCAGAATTGAATACTTCTCATCATTGGCCCAATGGGTGTAGTCTTTACCGGGTAGAGGATATGTCTGGTTCACGGCACCCCGAAGCACATCATCATAGCTCAGCATGAACCCTGTCAAGTTACCCCAAGTCTCAGAATATGTGAGATTGCCCAATTGATAGTATGAGTTGTATAGATGTTGCTTGAAGAGCTGAAGTTTGGCATACTGTTCGTCTGAGGAAATGGGCGAGGCGGGCGGACCGGGAAGGATGAAGGTGAAGAAGATGATCAGGAAGATCAGCGTTGCCCTGTTCATTTCCGGCATGGTAGAAAGAGTGTGGGAAGAGCGGAGGTTGTGGGAATTGGCGGGGTGTTTTGATGTTATCTTTTTATCGCCTTTGTGGAGGCGATTTCTTTCATTTTTCATAGAAACTATTGTATTTTTTAAAAAAAGTTCGCGAATTTATGTGCTGGCGCTACCAGTTTCCCATCCCTGCTTACATCAGCCATAGCTCACTTTCAGCCGTTGTTGGGGGAACAATGGGGGATGGGGGGCAGAACAACGAGGTGGGGTAGCAGGAATTTAACAGCGGAGAAGAAAACCTAGGACTCAGATAGAACAAAAGTTGTGGAGAGAAAGAAAGGTTTTGAGAGTGGGTTAGGAACTGGGTGAAGATCACTGTTAACGTTTACACTGTTTCACTACTTCACTCTTGAACAGCCTAACACTGTCCACTTTTTACAGAGAGAACCTGGTGGGAGAAAAAAGAAATTTACCGAGTCACCTGTCAAAAGGTGGGACGGTAGGTGGGACCATACAATAACTAAAGCCGTACTAACAGTGGTTCTAGCGTTATACACTGAAGCTGCACGCCCCTAATCCCACTTTGGGAGAGTAATCCGGTGACATCTGGTGGCCACCTGGCTTAGACCCTTTTGTGGGGCCACCCCAGATGGTCCACCTCTATACCTCTGTGTCAGCAAGCGACTCAGTGCTAGCGGTCAGTGTTTGTTCAGCCTCTCGGGGCAGCCTCTCAAATTTCGAGAAGAAACCACAGACAAGTCTCCAAACCAATTCTCTAAGAGCTCAGGAACCTCAAAAGGCCTCCGAAACTCAGTGCTCCGAGTCTCGCACTCTTACAATGCTCGGAATGCCCTGTCCACTCCGCTTTGGGCGCTTTTTACTGGTCCATTTCAGACACTTTTCTATCGCACTCCGTACTCCTGAACCTAAGTCCGGCCACAAAAAAAATTTCATGACATCCCTCTCTCTCTGTATCTGTTGGGGTTTTTATCCAACCCAAATGTATAAATACCACTTGTCAATCCCTCTTTTGGTCCCACCCTTTGTAATTTCTCTTCTCTATCAATAATCAGTTCATAATGGCCACTACTTACGACCAAGACATAGAAAAGACCGCAGGTCAACAACCTTCCATTTCCTCAAACGAACAAACAAACTACGATGGTGATTCCCCAGAACTACTAAAAGTGAGAACATCCACCAATGGTGATATTTTATACTTGGGGAACCAAGCCTTCAAGAGAAGCGACTTGGAAAACGCCTTTGCTGGTTCCCTTAATCCAGGTGTTCACAAGGCTCCATTCCGTCCAATGGGTAATCCTGTCCCGTTGGGTCTAACTGGCTTCTCCATTTGTTGTTTCTTCATCTCATTAGTCAATGTCCAAGCTAGGTCATTGACCAATGTCAACTTGATTGCCGGTTGCTCTTTGTTTTTAGGTGGTGTTTTGGAATCCGTTGCCGGTTTATGGTGTTTGGTTATCGAAAACACCTTTGCCGCTACTTCTCTAGGTTCTTTTGGTGGGTTCTGGATGTCTTATGCGTTTATTTTGATGGATGTCGGTGGTATCACTTCTAGTTACACTGATCCAGATGACTTGAGCAATGCTTTGGGTTTCTTTTTGTCTGCTTGGGTTATCTTTGCCTTTTTAATGTGGGTTTGTACTTTCAAAGCTACTTGGCCTTTCTTTGCCTTGTTTTTCCTAGTTTGGTTCTTCATCCTATTATTGGCCATTGGTAACTTCTCAGGTTCAGTTGGTGTCACCAAAGCAGGTGGTGTCTTTGGTCTTTTGGCCTCATTTGTTGGTTTCTTCATTGTCTTTGCCGGTGTTGCCAACAACCAGAACTCTTACGTTATTATTCCAGCTACTCCAATGCCAGGCGCCTTAGTTGTCTAATCTTAACCAGGCAATCCCCTTCATCTGCACGTTTATACTTAATGATTTATATGAGAGACTTGTATACTAGTTCTTTAAAAAAAAAGATTAATATGTTAGCTTTGATTAGTATGTTTCCTATTTATGTTCCAGTTGATGTAGTTTTTGTTATCTAGCCAAGAGACTGGACTGTTTAACCGATTAAACGCGTACCAAAAGGGTCGAATTGTGTATGTATCTATGGAGCCATCTGCTTAAGGGTCAAGATGGAAATCTGCTAATCAACTGGAACTTTATAAACTCTGGTCTTTGGTTGGAAATCAAGGAAGCTATGCACAAAGAGGAATTATAGCGATAAACATTGTCGGTTACTCGGAATTGCGATGTAAGGAGATACTTCCGATAGACTAGTAAAGGCTTGGGCCTAAATTGTGCGGCTGTATTTTGAGGTGTCAAAAGTAATCAATTTATGTATTTCTCAAATCCTTCTCCTCCAAATCTCTATGAGAATAACCCACCTCAGCATTGATCTCTGCCATGGCAACAGATCGGTTCAATGTGTCTGTTACTTGGTTAGTCTCTAAAGATCTCTCTAAAGACCTCTTTAAGAGTCTATATACAGTGGCTGTAGTTATGACACAATTCCCCAGCAGTGTTTCTACAGTTTGAGGTTAGGTGATAAGGAGATTGCCCTGTCACATTACCACAGTCACCAAGACAATTGGACCAAAAGGAGACGAGACTGCTCCCCCAACAGCGACTCAGTCCCAGGACTTTTGGACAGGCAACCAGGTGAAGTTGGAAGTCTGTTTAAATAGAAGTTTGTCGTTTTGGGTTATGGTAGATCCACAGCCACAGGACGGCTCTTCCTTTATCACCTACTGTGGCTAGAGTGCTGAAACCCTTCTTCTCGGTACCATTCAACCACGGCGAAAACAATATACCTGTTACGCCACAATACACTGCTGGGCAATGACAATTGTGGCAAATGCTCCCCTGGCATTTCTTAGGCCCAGTAAAAGCCGGTTTTGGCAGGGTTCCTTTTTCACTAGCCACATTATGATCACGTTAGAAAGCCACAGGTGGTAGTAAAAATGCAACACCTTTTCAACTAAAAATTTCTTAAAAAGGACTCAATTCGTCCATTGATCTCTTATTAGGCAGGTTGTGCCCTTGTTATGCCCCCTTAGTTTTGCCCTAGATAATGGCCCTCACTAGGAAATATTCCACTACCGAGAGTGTCCTGTTGCTAGCGAGCGAAGATGTCCAAGACTATTCCAAACTACAAGGACTCAGCCTATGAATCCCTCTTAGAAGCTGGTGGTCAACCCAGAGTGCTCTCCCAATTGCCTGAAGAACCTGAAGTCAGCATTTTGTCCATCCCAAACATCTTCCAGATCGAAACTTCGTTGTTACTGAACGTCCTATTGGCTGCCTTTGATGGTACTGTCACCGCGTCCACTTACACCATCATTGGATCCGAATTCGAGGCAGCCCAATTGGGTTCATGGATCACCACTTCTTATTTGATCACATCTACCGCGTTCCAACCACTATACGGTTCGTTCAGTGACGTTTTGGGGAGAAGAGTGTGCTATTTCTTTGCCACAATTGTGTTTTCAATTGGTTGTCTGGGTTGTTCTTTATCAAGAAACATTTTTGAATTATTCTTTGCTAGAGCTTTGACCGGTATCGGTGGCGGTGGTTTGATCACTTTAGCCACGGTTATCAACTCAGATATCATTCCTGCCTCAAAGCGTGGTCTGTTCCAAGGTTTCCAGAACATATTGATCGGTGTTGGTAGTATTCTGGGTGCTGCCCTAGGTGGGTTCATTGCTGAGAATGTCGGTTGGAGATTCTGCTTCCTTGCCCAAGTACCTATTAGCTCCCTAGGTTTGGTCTTTGGTTACTTCTACATTCAACACCAACCTGAATTGAACTTGAATTCAAGAGGTTTGAAAGATATCGATTTCCAAGGTAGTTTGTTATTAGTCACAGGATTGACTTCCCAATTATTGGCCTTGTACACTTATGGTTACTTATCTTGGTCTCTAGGAGCTATCAGTCTTATTATTCTGATTTACTTCATCAATGTTGAGATGACCACTGAAAGAATCCCAATCATCCCATTCAAAAAGATTAACAACATCACTGATTATTTGGCATTGTTCATTTCCACTTTGACAGGGTTTGCCAACTTTGCCTATATCTTCATTCTGCCTTTGTTATTTCAAATCGTTTTAGGTGATACACCATCCAAAGCTGGTCTAAGACTTGGTATTCCTTCATTATTCACAAGTGTGGGTTCTTTAATAACTGCTTTCTTCATGAATAAAGATGTTAGAAACTTGAATTATTTGGTCCACGGTGGTGTGTTCTTATTGTTATTGGGTAACTCATTGGCCTTGTTAATCTCCAAAGATTTCCCGGAATATTTGTTGAACTTTTTGTTGATTCCTGCCAACACTGGTTTAGGTATGTCCAACCCTGCTCTATTATTCACTTTTGTGTTTTCTTTACCAAAGACCATGCAAGCTAGCTCCACTTCGACTTTGTATCTATTCAGAGCCATTGGTCAAGTTTGGGGTGTTGCATTAATCTCCACAATCATTCAAAGTATACTGAAATGGCAATTGAACTTCAACTTTGAAAATTCTGGCTTAGATCTATCTGACGATCAAATCAATGAAATCATTGAAAAGGTTATTAGATCCTTGAGTTTCATAAGAGATTTGGAACCAAAATTGAAATACATCGTGGCTAAATCTTATGAAACTTCAATTAGAGATGCTCAATTGATTGCCACGTTCATTTGTATTCTTTGTTTCTCCTTATGTTTGGTTAGAGATTATTTATTGGTGAGACAAAGGAAGAAGGTTGATACAGATTAGTTGTTCCAGTGCCGAAACTTACATAATTAGAAGCATATATATAATTAAAGTTGTTTGCGTTGTATATTGAATTATTTGAATTATACACCAAGAATACTAGTTTGTATGGATAGTACTGCTTCCACGGCTTTGTCAAATTATCAGTCCAGAGATCCAAATAAACACCTGGCAGCTTGGGGTTATCAACAGTATGTGTGTATCCAAGATATGAGATGAAACGAAACCCTCTTTTAAGTAAGATTTCCTCATGATGCAAAGACCTAGTGGTTTCACTAGATTATTCTCAGCCAGAATTACTTTTCTGAACATCTTCACATAGGCCAAAAGTGTTCTTCGGATTAGTACGGGGGATTATAAACCCAGATGAAAAGTGTCACAAAAGTATACACAAACAGCCAGAAAACCAGCAAAGATGAACAGAAACGTCCTGGACGCGCACATCCACCTGTTTGGAAAGCCCCAGCTGGGCCAGATCCGCTGGATGTCAGATGAGAGCCCGCTTTACGGAAACAACAGACTGGACGAGTTCCTAAATGTGTCTGACTCGAAGGGTGTCATTGTTGTGGAAGCTGATTTCGATGCTGATTTGGACGAGGTCAGGTGGGTGCTGGCCCTCGAGGAGTATCGGATGCTTGACCGTGTCGTCAATGGTGTCCAGGCAGAGGGAGAGGGGCTCGCCAACGGTGACTATATCAAAGGAATTGTTCCATGGGCCCCCGTACCTCTGGGCCAACAGGGGCTAAAGAAGTATCTTCAGGAGCTGAGAGAATCTGCCACTGATGAAACATTTGAAAGAGTTGTGGGCTTCAGATATCTGGTTCAGGACAAACCAAAGGGTGTCATGCTACAGGATGGGTTCATTGAAGGTTTACAATGGCTCGGTGAGAATGACTACACTTTTGACCTAGGAATCGATATGCATTCCGGTGGACTTTGGCAACTTGAAGAATGGAGGACTGTTGACGAGAAGACAAACGGGGTCACAGTAATTATAAACCATTTAACTAAACCAAAGTTCTTCCTCGAAGAAGAAGAGTTCAACAAAATCAAGGAAACCTGGCAAAAGATCTCCAGCACTACGAGGAACAAGTATTTCATCAAGCTAAGTGGTATCTTCGCTGAACTTCCAACAGAGATTGTCCAAGGTGACCCAAACGTCATTGTTCAACTTGTGAAGCCATGGTTAGAGTTATTTGTGGACTACTTCAAAGAAGATCGGATCATCTGGGGGAGTGACTGGCCTGTGTCCTGCATACAGACTGAGAATGCCTGGAGAAAATGGAAGTTGATCTCTGACCAATTGATCACAGAGCTAGGATTGAGTACCGGTGTTTATGAGCTAAATGCCACCAGAGCTTACGGTTTATGACTCGTGACACTACATCTCCATGATCGCAGTCGATATGTTCACTTACAAGCTTTGGAGCTATGAGCTTAAACCCGACTTGAGAAGGTCTAACGTCCTTTACTTAGTTCAGGACACTTGCATCCAACTAATGCAAAGGCTAGACGCTCTAAACATCATGCACGTCAAGTGTTCAATATGGGGATACACTAAGTGAATACGGCCAATCCGTCACCATCAGCCAATCTCATTGACAGAACGAAGAGCTGGAACGGGAATGTCCTCTATTACCGTGACCACCACATTCTTCTTGAAATTCTTCCCTAGTAGTGGCGTCCTCTTCCCCTGTCGGAAACCCAGACAAGACGAGGCTCGCTGCTGTTTCAGTGGCCATCTTGATCCTCAACATGTATATATGCTGCTTGCAAGCATACGGTACCGAAAGTATCACATACGCTTGGTACCTATTGTCAAAGAGCTGCAGCTATGAACCTCTTTATCGCTATCCTTGTACAGAATATCATCTGGTGGTACTCAGAGTCCATTTTGAAATTTTTCTTCGCTGATGAAGAGCTTCGTAATTTGGTTCAAAGTTATTTGTGGGTGATTTGTTTCCCTGGCTATATCCTGTTTGAAATGGGCAAGATGTCCTTGATGCCCAAGGTATTCGCAATACTGTGAAATACTTTTTGTTCATTACCGTTTCCTAATAAATACAGCTAGATCTAGAATATCGCTTTTGGTTGGTTAATTTATTGTCCAATTAGGCACTGCTATATTACTTTTATCCTGATGGAACGTCATCCTTCTTCTATGTGCTGTTCATATCAATGATTAGAAATGCGGGAATGGCTTAAAAGGAAAGAAACCTCTTCAAAACTGGAGGCCGATGGCCAAATTGGCACTGCCTGAGGTTATTTTGGTTGAAACAGCTCTTTGCCTCTGAAGTCTTGACATTGGCCAAGACTCCCTGGCAGTGAATGACTTCGATGTTATCGAGTATGACGTTTAAGTTCCCTTTCTTCCTGAGTGTGACTAGCTAGATGATGAAGAAAAGTCGCAATCAACTGGTTCACAAAAGATATATCTGTGAAAGATATTGCATTAAGAGTCTACGACACGCTTGTGGCACAGTGAACGAGGTAACGGAAAATGGCTGTCTGAAAGGCCAATCTCGCATAAGCAATTGATCAAATCTGAATCCGATCAGTAATCATTTTCATGCTCTATATAATTTGCATTTGGGATTAATTTGGCCTGGAGGTTTGTTTGGAACTAAGCGCTGGACCAGATTTCTAGCCTTTGCTGCATACACTCAAGTAAGTCATTTGCTCAAGCTTGATTGGCATACCGCTTTGTTAGAAGCCAAAACCGAGAAGAGTTGGATGATTAAAGGCCATAGTTACATATAATCGTGGTTGATAGTACAGTTTAGTGATATTTCAAGAGTTTATTATTATCAAATTAAACAATTTAATAGTATGTATCAAGAAAAGCTGTCTCAGATTTCAATCCTTTGTTTCAGAATCAGACATCATTAACGCGATAATGGAATCCGCAACCTGGGCAGCAGCAATAGAAGTGATCTCATCTGCAGTGTCATATGGAGGGGAAACTTCAACAACATCACCACCAATGACCTTTAGCCCTTCTAAACCATCCAAGACAGTCAATAATTCTCTTGAGGTCCAACCACCTGGTTCAACAGTACCAGAGGCAGGAGCGGTAGATGGATCCATAGAGTCAACATCGACAGATATGTAAACTGGGTTATCACCGACTCTGGCCTTGATCTTTCTGATGATAGCATCCATCCCAATCTTGTCGATGTCTCTAGCCAAGATTCTGTCAAACCCACATTTCTCATCATGCTCAACATCTTTTGGACCTGGGTATGGACCACGGATAGCAACGTGAATGTTGGCATCAGGTTGTAATAAACCCTTTTCATGGGCCCAGTGCAAGTAAGTACCATGGTTGATTGATTGATATTCGGTGATGTTACCACCAAAATAGTATGGATCCCAAGTGTCTAAGTGTGAATCGAAATGGATCACAGAGATTTGGCCCCAGTTTTCAAAAGCACCTCTTAAAGCTGGCAAGGTGATGGTATGGTCACCACCTAGAGTGAAGACCTTTGGAACGGTGTATTTGTTCTTCTCTGAGAAGACCTTGTGTTGAGCAACGGCTCTTTCACCACGGTATAACTGATCAAGTGCAATTCTGTTGTCTAATGGGGTAACTGGGACGGAACCACAATCGACAATCTTCGCCCAAGAACCATAAGGATCAACCCCATCGTAAACTGAGTAGGCAGATGCTAAACGTCTTGAACCAGCTCTTATACCTGAAGGACCGAAACGGGTACCTGGTCTATATGAAACACCAGAGTCAAAAGGAGCACCGATAATGGCGATATCATAAGTCTCAGTTTCAAAAGAGTCTGGGTTGAAACATTCAGCATAAGGTAAATGGGCAAAAGTATCAACACCGCCGAATTCACCACCACGGTATAGCACCGCAGAGCCATTCAAGTCTCTCAAATCGTTCTTGTCTGGGTATTCGTACTTGTCTTTGGCCAATAAAGATGAGACTGGGTCTGTGACTGGTATGGCGGCTTTCTTTGGCTGGCCGTTGACCTCTTTCACAGTAGCAACACCCAAGTTGTCCAAGATAGGACCATAGTATTGATCCAAGAAGGAACCTTGTGCATTGGTTTGGGAATTGTTTTCCAAGGCTTTAGCACATGGGGAGTGTTCGTCGTTGATTGTGATCAAGATCTGTTGACCTTCAGCAGTAGCATCAGGTGTAGGGGCGCTATTGGCAACCAATGCGAAAGCTAGTGCTTGTAAAAGATGAATTGGAAGCATTTTGTGAGGAGAGGTTGCAATGTACGTAATAGTCCCAACGATATGAGGATTCTACCAGGTTTTTTATAGTTGTGCCTGAGGAGACAATCAACGTCTCAGCTGCTCAGGAGTTCCGTCCATAGTTCAAGTAGACTCCTTATCTCGGTAATAGTGTCTCCTGAGTCATAAGATTCTCAAAGTGGTCGCAATTCATCGAGTCTATAGAAGGTGATTAACTTTCATAATCGGGATTCGGAATGACAGATCGCGACTTTGTCGGAATAATACACAATTTTGATAAGACAATTCCGATCCGCGAGAATTACCTGATCCTGTGTAAGAGTTCCGAACAAAGATAATGTTCGTAAAAAGTGTTAGGACATCTTTCAAATCTTCCTCTGCAGCTAAATGTTTCAATCATTCCGGTTTATTAGCATCACTGCTCGCTGTTCCCCTGTTAGATATCCCTTGGTAGCGTTTGGCCCCGTCATAAATGCCTGAATCTCCAAAGACACATCCTGAACTTCTGACCAGAGAGGTCGAAAGTGGATACGGTTCTATCGAACAGGCCTCCTCAGACGAGAGTTTTGTTCATGAGACCACCTTCCAAAATGAACTTTCACACATTAGTAAGAGCTCGATCCCTCTTATCATCACATTTTTCCTTCAGTACTCACTAACCGTCGTATCCATCTTTTCTGTGGGTCATATTGGTAAGACGGAATTAGCAGCTGTATCGCTGGCGATAATGACCTTCAACATTTGCAATGCTGTTTTCAACGGTATGGCTACCTGTCTTGATACATTTTGCTCCCAGGCTTATGGTGCTGGGAAGTACCATTTGGTTGGCACACAATTCCAAAGAGGTGCTGCGATGGTCTTGACTATTGCTATCCCAATTAATGTTCTATGGTGGTTCTCAGGCTCAGTGTTGCACCTTTTCGTTCCAGACAAAAAGCTTTGTGACTTAGCACAGTTATATTTGAGAATAATCTCTTTTGGTTCCCCTGGTTACATTCTCTTCGAAACAGGTAAAAGATTTTTACAAGCTCAAGGTATTTTCCATGCTGGTCAATACGTGCTGTTCATTTGTACACCCTTGAACGCTATGCTGAATTATGTGTTGGTTTGGAACCCTACTTATGGCATTGGTTATGCTGGAGCTCCTTTGGCTACTGCTATCACATTTTCTTTGATGGCCACGCTGCTGTTGTTTTATGTCTTATTTATCGATGGTAAAGAGTGCTGGGGTAGTTTACAAATCAGAGAGTCGTTCCAAAACTGGGGTCTAATGATTAAACTCGCGTTACCTGGTGTCATCATGATCGAAGCGGAGTTCCTAGCTTTTGAGATCTTGACCTTATCAGCCGCTAGATTCGGTACCGAAACCTTAGCTGCACAATCCATTGTTTCTACCATTTCCAGTCTGATGTTCCAAATTCCATTTGGTGTTAGCGTCTCCTGTTGCACTAGAATTGCCTCCCATGTCGGTGCTCAGTCTATATTCAACTCAAAAACAGCAGTCAAAGTTTCCATGGGCCTCTCATTTGTTATCGGAAGCGTCACTTGCTCCGTCTTATATCTGGGCAGAAACACAATTGTCAACTGGTTCACTGAAGATTCCTCGGTGTCTTCTTTGGCTGCTGATGCTATTAGAATTTTATCTATGAATCAATTGTATGACACCATTAATGTGATTGCTGCTGGCTGTTTGAGAGGTCAGGGTCGTCAAAACATTGGTTCCAACTTGAACCTCTTGGCCTACTACGTTATTGCCCTACCAATATCATTCTACTTGGCGTTTTGGAGAGATATGGGGCTAATGGGTCTGTGGTTGGGTCTCGGTGCTGGTATCTTGATCTTGGCCTCTTCCGAGACCTACTATGTGTTCCACGCAAACTGGCCAAAGGTGCTGAAAGAAGCATCTGATAGAACTCAAGATCATTAGAAGGATGTTAGATATGTATTTGAATTAATAATAGAATTTGGACCTTACTCATTACAGCTTAAAATATCTCGATTAATTGATTAACATAAGTGCAGTTTACAGATCAAAAAGCCATTATTATGATTCATTGATATGAATATCTCATCATCATAATCAACCTCAGCTAATCTTTAATGTAAGTACTATCTGAATATGAGCACAGCTTTAGCTAACATTAGCGAGAATTATGAGCCGATGAGTCAGTTAGAAGAGAATATTGTCTTACTATAATACATAGGCACCTAATCATTACAGATCAACTAGCCTCAACTTGATATTAAACTATAATCTATAAGAAACACAAGCATGTCTATAAAGACCGAGAGACAAAACAACGGAATGAATCTAGTCAAAACAACTTAAACGTCATAATTATCAACATCAGTTTTCTTAACAGATGAAGCATCATTACCGACGTTACTCAATGATTTGGTGGTTGCACCTCTGGCATTTCCTTTGTCAAACTCTTCAAGAGCAATAACTTCTTGAATAACTCCATCATGAGGAATCATATTCAACCTAGAGCATTCATCTTGAGTGAAAGCACCAAATGTATCCTCACACTCGTAGCTTAAGTCCTTGATTGGGAAGATGTACACAGAAATAACGTAGTACAGAACCAGTGGCATGAAGAATGAAAAGATAATTGAACCATAGAAAAAGTTGATGATAGACCCGCCAAGTTTGACCGAACCTGGAGTGGCCATTTGGGCAATGCCTGGTAAACCTGGAGCCACAGCAACCAAAAAAACGCCCACTCCTCTCCAGTTGACCCCATAACTGAAGTAGAATTTACCATCCTTAGAAGTGCTATACAGGTCATTTAAGGCCAATCTTTGTTTTCTTATAAGCATGAAATCACAAACGATAATTGCCAGAATTGGAGTGACAACAACTCCAAGAGAACTCATGACAGCTAGAAACGTTGAAGAAGTGTTGTAAAATTTCCAAGGTTGAACAGTCCACGAGAGCAAAGCAGTAATGATGGAACCTCTTGTGATGTTGATATATTTCGGAAAGACACCAGCTAAGTCCATACCACCAGCAAAACCGTTAGTCAATAAATTCAGTGATAACTCAGAGGACAAGAAGGCGAGCCCAAGAAAGAAGCTGGCAGCTCTTACTTTAGGTGTGTAGCTGTCTTGCATCCATTGAAGGCAGATATCATTTGGTAGCCAGTATTCAGTACCATATAATTGCTTGCAACAACTAGCGCTAATCAAGCCAGCCAATGGAACAATTTCGGTGAAGAATATACCAGAAGAGATCCCAAATTTCATCTTTTTGTCTGATGAGCTAAATCTTGAGAAGTCAGCAATGTTGGTAATATCAGGAGCTAGCGCACCGTACCAGGTGGTCATACCATACAGCCACATCCAAGCAGTTTGACTTGAACTTAGCTGGACCTTTTCGTGGAAAATTGGACCGGGGCCGTCGTTGACGTGAACTAAGTAGGCAAATATAGCAACCATAGCGATCAATGTCCACAGACATGACAAGTTAACGAAAGAGTTCATTCGCTCTGGCTTAATAAAGAAACATGGAATAGAAATAATGTGGAACACCAAAAACCCGATGAAATCTCTTGTGGTCATGTTCACAGGCTCTGGAAAAGTGTTAGGCATATTCAAGTAGCTCTCACTAAAATTGGAAAATATTACGACAAGGCACAACCCACCCAGCCAAGCTTGTGAACCATGGTAAACCACAGAAATCAAGATTCTAATAGCGATTTGCCCAAACCTGAACCATATATCCCAAAAATGAAACGTTGTGAAACGGTATAACCGATGTGGTAGACCTGTCCAGGACTAGAATTCAAGACAGAGTATAGAACGATTAAGCTGTTCCCCACGGTGACCACACCCATTGAATTCTGGATGTTAAGACCCAAGGACAACAATGAAGAACCAACGGACCATGTCCAAATGGACAAATTCAAAACTCCCCAATAACCGGCGAAAGACCAGAAACCCCAAGTTCTTCTATTCTGTGGCATAGGCTCCAAATCTGGATTTTGTAATACACTCAGTTCATGCTCTGAGTCATGCGGCACCTCGATTCTTGTTAAAAGTTGTTCGACTGTTTTCATGGTGTAAGAGGCCAATACAGTTTGGATCTTGAAAATTAGATGGAATTGGAGTTCAAGCGACTGATTATAAAAGAATGTGTGGATGTATCTATTTGAGTGTGTTGTTATTGATCTTTCATTTTGCTTTGATCTGGATTGATAAGGTGTGCCGATGAAATGGTCTCCTCATCAGATAACAACTCCGAAGAAGAAGAGCTGGACAATAGCTGTTACTGCATCATCAGCATGCAGAATCAATGGAGTCCAAAATATTGCGACTGAGAGCGGACCAAAGTTCGCTGTTCCCCTTGCAGCCGTAATATTGTCCGATAAGGATAGGACAAGTCTTTTTATCAGGAGCGCAAAAAAAGAATTCCGATACATTAGATCGCAATTTCGACTAATTGTAAACAATCCACGATATGATGTCGAAATTTTCGAGAAAGCTCTGGAACACTTACAATGATTGCATCTCAACCTTGTGTATCTTTTATCAGTACGTCACAATGTCCACCTCGTCCATGTTCAGCTCGTTGTTCCACACTTTCTTTATCTTATCCAGTGCAAATTTTGCCGACCCTGAACCCATACTTGCCAGTAACCTGAATAGCTTCTCGACAGCGTACTTGTGTTCCGATCTGACGGAATTCAGACCAGCAACTAACAATGGCCATTGTTGGAAGAACAACTCATAAGGTTTGAAAGATTTCTCTAAGTTGTGTTCAAGTGAGGTTAGTATACTTCTGACAAAGCCTTGTACTGTAGCCTGATTCTTGTCCACATCTAAGAAGTTGGTGAGTAGCGTTATATGTGCCGCATCGATGTATAAGTTATTGAACACATCACGGATGTTACCGCCACCAAGAGCTCTTCTTTTCACTTGGAAGTCAGATATCAGGCCAAGGATTTCAGACGGTGTTACCAATACATCCCCTTTCAAAAGAACTCTAATGTCAGCAGCAAGCTTCAGTAACGGCTGGATCAAATCATGGGAAATACCATACAGGTAACTAAATCCATCATCATCACTCAACTCAAACTTCGCCAGTACATCACGCTCATGCACCGACTCAGGATTGAACATAAGCTTTTGGCGTTCAAATTCTTCATCTAAAGTACCACCATAAGGAGCAGTTAAGCCAGCCAGGTACTCAAATAACGTGAACCAGGCCTTGCAGAATATCAAGACATCAGTATGAGGAAACAAATTCTCAACAAAGATCTTATGAAGAAGTTCTTTAGCACCTTTGAGATGACCTCTCCAACTTTGTTTCATACTCGAGGCGTTGTCTGAAGTCAGGAATAGGATAGTCAACAGTAATGGCTCTAAGGTGCTAGAGACCAAACTCTTATCATACGTGAGGTCCTGAATGTTCTTGATAATGGTAAAATCATTCAACAAGTCGCTAGTTTTCTGCATGAATGTTGAATAGTTGTTTTGATCTTCATCTAATAGGGTCATCTTATATGACATTCTTGCTCCAGAGGCCAAGATGGCAAAATAAAGATAATCCCTTCTCAAGGAGTATAAAGTCAAGATATCTCTGATGGGGTTGGCCCCACTGGCTGGTAGAAGAGGTAGAAGGACACAGGAAAATTCTTCGTAGAATATGTCAAAATAAGCCCTGTGTGAGGTCTGCTTGAAGTGCTGAAAGAAGTTCTTCGGTAGCTTATAGATGGTGTCCTCTGTCAATAATCTCTCCTTTGTTAGTGGGCTGGTTGATTGTCGTCCACCATACGCCTGCAACTCATTAAGAATTTGAGGGTTGATATTCGTAGATAGTTCTGGGTCTTCGAAGGGTGACAGTGTCACAACAGGCTCAGTAATTTGCTCCTGTATAGATAAGATTTCATCAATTTTGAGGAACATATCATGATCAACCATCTCCAAGAGGCTTGTTCTAGGTTGTAAATTTTCTAGATCTTTGAGATCAACAGGACGGAGAGGATATTCACACTTCTTGGACCCTCTGTGACATCTTCCACAGCTTGGTTTGCCTTCATCACACTGGAATGGTGTTAGTGTCTCATTCTAAATCAGGCACACATCCAGGAAATACTGACCTTAACTTTCATTCTTTTGCACTCTTTGCAGCCATTTTTGCTGTACTTTGTTCTCTTCTTTCTGATCTTTTCCTGAGATGGCATCAATGCCCTTGTCATTTGCACCTTGGTTGGGCTGTCAGGGCACTTTGCTTCATTTTGTGGTCAGAGTTTTTTCGCGTATATCCAGTTACATATGTGAACATTGGTAAGTACACGAGGTTTTATAAATTGTTAAGAGATTTCGATTTATGAACAAGTATAGTGAACCTAACTTCTACTCACAAACCTTTAAGGGGTTATATCCACTGCTTCAGAAGAGGCCGTAAGCTTCTCTATTTATATTTTTACCTTTAAAGGGATTTCTAATAATGAAAACAAAGAAAGTCGAATACTAAACACAACCGTATGAATGACTTTTATTCCACCAAGTTACAACCTCTGGAGGCTCTAATGTTTGATGTCATGTACCCAAAGGACTGGACAGATGGTCATAGGAGCACGAGTGGTGTCTTCTTGCAGTGTCAGCAATTTTTCTTTAGTACACCAAAAGATTCATGGGGAACAGCTTCTCGAATCTAATCTGGGGAGGGTTTATGCGTACAGGGATACCTGTGCTAGTTTACTCTACTGCCTTAAACTTCTCTGGATTTTTAACAGGGCTCCCCGGTCATTGGACATAGGCAAGGCTAGAAATATGGCAGGACTAAATTTATGATACTAATAGCTATAGTGTACGCAGGTCCAGCACTGGCCAAAATCAACGCTCCTGATGACCTTTTATGTAATAGTACTTGCCATGGTTCCTCTTGTACTTCAACTCACGGAGTCATCAACCATTGGAATTTCCTAGAGCAGAGAAGAATGTTCCTAGAATAGCACTAGCACCGCCCTACAAACAGCCTTTAAGACTATGAACCAATAAAGCCAAGGTCCGGCACACAAAGAGAACGCACGTCTTCTTGCAGGTGCGATGTTAGCCACTTATGATTCCTACCAAGCACGTAGTTCATTCTCCCAATGATTTCAATATTAAAATGCTTCTTTAACTGAACCGTAGCCAAATGGCAGAATCCATATAAAAGAAGAAAAAATGAATAATGCGATTTCTCAATCCACAATAATCCGGTCAAGATGTCATTAAAGAACGAATTGATCGCTGCTCTACACAAGCATAAGCTCAACACTTTGGCTGCTTAATTACTTTTGAGCAATGGCACAGTGGAAAGGTATTTCACCACCGACAGAAAAGTGGGTCTTGCACTTTTTGGGTTGGCCCTACCCGGGCTCATACTGTCATTAAGTAGCATTGGATGGTCTTTAAACCGTACAGTAACACTGTGTGTGTTGCTAATGATTGTTGGTATTGGTTTACAACTCGATGTGAATCGGTTCAAGGACGGTGTTCATTTCCAACTGGCTGATGGCCATCCAGACCTTGCATTACTGAAGGGAGATTCCATAAAGTTGGAAGAATTGATCGCTAATGTATACAATGCTGGGTACACATTGACGCGACTATCATATGACTTGTACGAAAATGGTCAATTGTTAAATTATACCACACAGTTAAAGGTTGGTGGTTATTACAAGGTGGTGAATGATCTATTAGGATCAAATACTGTTGAGATAAAGGTCTTGAGGAACTCCGTCAGGACAAACATTTGTCCTGACGGAGTTTCATTCGTAGATAGATCTACATAGATTGCATTACTAAGTTTTGTGGACAGATTCCAGTTGTAATTTATGGTACTAACTTCTCATTTGTAATCAACGTCAATCTCTCTAATGCTCTAGTGCCCTAACACAATACTATGCCCTATGAGGCAATTTAAGGCGGACAAATCTGAAATACTACCCGACAATCACTGTGAGTTCATGCGAACGTCAAACATAAAATACGTCAAACATAATATGTACATGCAGATTCCTGCATAGTACTAAGACCACTCTGAGGGCGTATAGTCATCAGGCTAGTTTAAATCTCTTGTTAAGCGGTATTCAGTCCTGTTCCTAGCAGTGCAGCCTAATAACTCTTGCAATCCCCGAAGGTCAAACCAACGGAGCGCCGTTTCCATCAGCATAAGCTTGTCCGTTGATAGCTTGTACATAAGATGGTTCAACACTTCCAAAAGAAGAGTTTTATATTTGGATCCAAGCAAAAGCGTCATCTCCTTCAGGAAAAATTGACAGCTGTCGACAGCATTGCTCCAATCAGTAATGATCCGACCATTGTTGCCAACCATAATACCCCTAGGGGATATATGCATCATATCACCTGTGGTAGAGCCTCGATAAGATACTAAAAGTAGGATTGGGCTGGTTATCTTTGCTAATGCTGACCTTCGAGAATACACACCCATAATGTTATTAATAAAAGAATAGGTACAGTCTCCCCGGTCAGCTTTTGCATAGTGGTAGTGGTCATAAATATCAGACCTAGTCAGTCGATATAACTACTGGATAAAGATAACCAGCAAAGACAGCAAGTCCCCAAAGGACTCACATACAAAATTTCCGCTACTCAAAAATAGATGCAGGGGCTGTGACTCAGTCTCATCTGTGTTTATCGTTTGTTTGATAAATCCTTCTTCTTTTTGAATCAGGAAGAACCGCGAGTACAACTGATGTGCCTTAATAAAGTCCTCAGTTTTATAACAATGTGGATATTGAAAACTCGTGAAAAGTTGTAAATATGTAGATCAGTGGAATACCTAGTGCAACGGAAATTTTTGAACTGTCAGACCTTTCCAGGCTTGGATATCCTCGTTTTGGATACAACAAAGACGGATTTGGAGCCTTTTTCTGCGAACTTTACGTGTTATTATTATGCATCAGCAAAAGTCATTGATTAATTTCCAGAAACAAGTTTGCCCATTAAGTATGCATCAAACACTTTCTATTACAGGATACTCTAGGAGGTATGGCTATCAGTCCTAAGTTTCCCAGGTGCTTGATGGAATTTGTTAAGAAATCTTCGTTATTGCGCCACTTTGTTTACCAAAGACATGTGTTGTATGTAAAAGACCAATTGACAAGCAATGGAGGAAAGCAGCAAACAACATTAGAATTGCACTCAAAAGTATAGTTCAAAGTGTTAATGTACTCAAATTGGGCTGGATATGTGAAACCAATGTAGCCAGAGAGTTTGATACTTCCTGGTGGTGAAGGAAATTGGTAGAATAGTGTACAAGTTGATATTGATAAAACTAAACTAATGAAAAGGTCCACCAAACATGAGGATGATCCTCAAAACTACGTTTCAAAGTGTGAATGGGCTCAATGCAGTCTTGATATGTGAAATCAATCAAGAGGAAAAGCTCAGTATTTCCCGGTAGGGATGAGGATTGGCAGAATACTGTGTAAGAT